>BBSZ01007501.1:0-33133 GCA_000981365.1 Subanguina moxae | reverse complement strand
ATGGGATGAAACGTGTTCACACACCTGCGGCTTTCCCTTGTTTATAATCATGAAACTAAAGTCTCGAAAAATAGGTGAATCACTCTATAACGATAGACTAGTGACTATGATCGGCAAGATTGAACACGAGAAGCTGACTTAAAATAGTAGAATGAACATATTAATTAATTGTATGGGCTGGCCCGATTTTGTCTGACCCGATTTTGTCTGACCCGATTTTGGCGACCCGATTTTGTCCGACCCGATTTTGTCCGACCCGATTTTGGCGACCCGCAATTTACCGTGTACCCTCTTCAATTGCTACTTTCGCTATTCTACTTGCTATTTTTGCTGAAAAAAGATATAAAGAGAGGAATGGCGAATATAAAACGAAGAAAGTTATCCAATAGCCCAGAGGTTTTTCGGCTGCCTTATCCATGGCGTTTAGCTGGCGCAATTGAAAACAAAAATACAAACCAGAACAACCAATTTAGCTTTTTAGGTTATTATCTCCCTTTAAGTCAAGTGTTCTACCACTCATTCGACAGAAAATATCTTCAATTACAGAACATATAATAATATGCGGCAGTACAATACAAAGTAGTCAAGAGAAACAAGGTTAAAATAGTGGGAGACAAACGTGTGAGGTGTGAGCTTTGAAAACACTGCTAGCGACTAGCCACACAGCCAAAACATTGTCTCAAATCTCAAATACAGTGGAGTCTTAATTTAGTGTAGTCTCGATTTAGTGTATATTTTTTCCGGTCCCCAGCACCTATACTAAATCGAGACTCGACTGTATTTTTTGATAGAAATCGGCTTTTAACTTTACGATGTGCGACAATCGTAAATTTTAGGCCGATTTCCGGGAAAAAATCTAAGACCTCATTTTGGATGTGCGGCTAATCTCTACAACACATTGCTACCATTATGAACATTGGATTAGACAAAAAAAAGTTTGTGGGAGGAGTGTGTTTCACACCACTATTAGCAAAGCTTTTGGATTGAGGGGGCGAGGACAGCTGATGGAATGACGTTCTTCCACCGCTTTTGTTTTTTTCTTTGTCAAATAATTTATTTATTTTTGTTTCCAGACACAAAAAACTGGTTTAGTTATGAAATATGGCAAGTAGTTAGTAATATTAATCACCGTATTTACTCTAATAAGCCCGCTTATTAGAGTAAATACGGTATTTGTCGTTAGATAATTTGTCAGCTGTTTGAATTTATATTAGCTTTCTTTAGCTATCATCTCAGCGGGCTGATCAAGGCATAGAGGACTCGTCTATCTGAAGGAACAGGCAGCAGAAGCAAAATGTGGATTTTTCATTCCATTCAAGGTGCTTGCGAGTTGGCGGCGTTGGATCCGATGAGATTCTGAAAAGGATATCCAGATATCCTATTGGCATGCCGACATTTTGAAACAGCAAGCATCTGAATTGCAGCCAAATCTCGACAAGCAGGCAACTTTTAAAAACTTATTTTTTGATCTAGATTTCTAAGGGCATTATGACTAATGGAAGTTTCGATATCAAATTTTGTATAGAAATAGACATGTTCGGAGTGATTTTAGATTCCAAATTAAAAATTTGTGAAAAAAATCACTGGGACCAAGGTAATTTGAGGCAATAATTTCCAATGTAGTGAGAATTACTTGTTGTTGTTAAAATTATTCTTTATTTTAAATTGAAAAACAAGTTTTTAGCGTTGATATAAACATATTCTAAATCAATATATTTATGGTTTTCACGTATAGCGTGCCATTATTCAAGTTATTGAATTGACATAAAGACAGTCGTTGACAGCAAAACAAAGAAGTTGTATCGCAGGTGAGGAGTCATTGATCAACCTATGGAAATATGTTTTAACCTGGAGCAAGGTACTGGTGATGCTTTGAAGAGCAGGACCCTCTCCGCCTGCCCCCTTCAGAGTTAGAACATTGAACAGTCGACCAACAAGGACTGCAGTGTTGCTACCCACCACTGCTTCCTCCATCTCTAGAACTACTGGTTGGGCATTACTGGAAGGTTTGGCTTCTGGGGCTAGTGTGTCCGCATACAGATCCAAACCTGGTTCATCTAAACTGTTTGCATTTAATTTTCTTAATGAAATAATATTGGGGTCAGGAAAACGTGATAGTTACTGCATAAGTCCCACTCCCCGCTTCGAAATCCAGTCCTTTGTACTCTAAAAGCTTTATGTTCAAGACTAAGCAAATTTTTTGCACCGGATCGTAATTATTTTACGTATTTTAATTTTACGTCACAAAATAAATAGAGTGGAAAAGAAAAAAACTGGAAATTTCTTCAAAAAAGTGAGGTGTGCTATCATTATGAAACGCACTGCAGTAGCGTCGAGGTTTTTATTTCAATTTATCTGATTATTTCATTAGCCTTCGAGCAGCTATATAAAATAAACAAATTCCCAATAAACCTATTGCAAACAACCAACCTGTCTCCTTTTGTTGATCTCCAGCTTCCCCAGCTGCCTTGGCAACCACTTGCAACAGTTTGCACACATAGCTGGCCAATATTCCACAATGGTCCAATTCAATGTTGAATCTGGGAATAAATAAAGCAATACAATCTCTAACTTCTTTCAGCAATTGTCTGGACAACTAAAACACAACAAATAAATTGCACAAAATAAACCAATAAAATAGATGTGTAAATAATTTACCGAAAAATTGGTACCCTGAGCAACCACTCCTTCTTTAAGATTTCTTGTTTTTTCAATCTGTTCTACAACCCAGGCAGCCATTAGTTGCGGTGAAACCGAGCTAAATAATTGTTCAGATAGTTCTTCCAGCCCAAGACGATTTGCAACGAGGGAGCGAGCAACTCCAATAAATTCATTCTAAAGCCAACATATTTAGGTGTGTGGAAAAAGATATAAACAACGGACTGTCTCAGTTAAGTGCAGTCGCAGAAGTTTATGTTTCAAAGAGTCCTGATTGGCAGTGAAGAAGTTGTGGACAACCAGGTCAGCATCAATGGTAGCTAGATAGCATAGAACGGGCACTACATAGGCGGGCAAAAGGTTGTTTACAATCATTTCTAGCAAAGAGACTACTCGACCTTCTAGTTCCTTGGATTGGGAATCTTGCTGCTCACACTTAAATGGGTGTTTATATTGCGTTGCTTCATTGACCGGCTAAAACCTTTATGGCGCATTTCAAAGGCTATTTTACCAGCCCCAGTTAATTGGAAGAATATTTTGACCGGTTAATTAAAACTAGTTTTATAGTAGAATTTTTAAAAATTTTGTGAATAGAAGAGTAGCTACACCCAATGTCTGACAATTTTTTCGACCCAATTTCTTCTTGTAGTGACTCTTTTTTCCGTTTTTTGATGTGATCTGTTGATCTTGGAAAGCTGAAATTCTAACAAATTTTTTGACACTACACATTCCTTTTTGTTATTATTATTATTATATGAGTTGTAATTGTAGCTTTTTGTAAAATACCGATTTTTAGATGAGATATGCACTACAAGAAAAAGCTCGGTGCGTAGAATGGTTCATTGAAGAACAACAACATCTTTAGTTTTCAGAGAAGGTATCATCGAGAATTGCAGGACATTAATTGGCATGCAGTAGCGCTAGATGCCGATTGCATGGCGGCCATATTCATCTGATCTTAAGCCAATAGACTTTTCTCTGTGAGAATAAATCAAAAAGCGGGTACACACGACTCCGATCGTTTGAATGACCGAAGGCAGAAGAAGAATCGTGCGAGCCTCTGCAATGCTGCAAGAAGGACATGATCAATAGAGCCATTGGAGCCTACGAAGGTCGTATAAAATACTGCCTTGCTACAGTCGAACCTGGATAAGCCGACACCCCTAAATTCAAAAAAATGTGTTTGTGGCATTGTGTTTTTGACCTATGTTTTGCTGGTGTCTTCCGGGCATGTTATATACCAAAACGTAGCCTAGAATCTAAACTAAATTTTGATATAAAAGATGACCAGAAGACACTAGCAGAGCATAGGTCAAAAGCACAATGCCACAAACACATATTGTGTTTAAATTTTTATTGAAATGTTGTCCTTTACTTTTGCTGATTTAGTGACCCTTTTGAATAAAATATGTGGTGTCAAACAAATTTCCCAGAATCACAAGTTTTGAAAAAAAAAGAATTACACCAAAAGGGGAAAAGTAAAGTTATGACAAAAATAAACCAAGAAAAAAATTGTATAAACCTTTACAATTAACCCTGTATATGTAACATACCACTCCATGCCCAAATGTTGACTAATATGGTCAGGTGTAAAGAAAATCAAAAAAATATGAGAAGAATAATTAAATTCTCATTCTCAATTTATCTTTTTCTTAATATGTATTTACTAAAACTGACTCTTCAATCTTTCATTCCCTCGATTTTTTAGCCTCTCTCACAAAATTAGTACAAATATGTCTAGAGTAGATCAAAAAATTATGAAGTTCTATGATTAAAATCATGCTCTTCAAACGTAAAACAAAACACATTAAAAGGCTAACTATTTTAATTAAAAGGCTAACTTATAGGCTAAAGAGTTGATAAAAATTTTTTTAAAAGCTTTACTGACCTTCTGAGCACACACTTTTGCCAAAGCCAAGCACCGAAAATTCCTGCTTAGCTGAGAAACAGAGATATTTCCAGAAGAAGTGACTTTTTTACTCACTTCAATGGAAAGCTTCCTGAAACACAACAAATCAGATTCCGGTCCTATTTTACAATCGAGTGCCTTTTTCGCCTTGGTCTCTCTTGATGTTTTAGCTTTTTCTAACATGTAAGCATTTCTAAAGAAGATATAAAAAAAACTATTTTCCGCACTTTCTCGTCATAAAAAGTCAGTTTTTAGCAGAGACTCAGCGTATACCATGTTTCACCTATGTTTAGTGGTTTACGACTAACCTATGCTAGTCTAATTTAAGGCTAAAGCTTAGTTGTATGCTTAAGAGTAGTACCTGGGGTCTCAAAATACCATTTTTAATTTTGCATACCTTGGTCTCCTAACGCAACATTCGGAAATTTTCGTCTTCACAAAAACCGACTTTTTATGACGAGAAAGTGCGGAAAAGTCTTCTTTATCGTTTTTAACGAATACTTAAAAGAGTCTAAAACAACAGAAAGGAACAAAGGCAAAAAAGGCAGTCGATTGTTAAATAGTGCCCAGTTTTCTAATAATAAAAAAAAAGAAACTAACATAGTGAACACACTGAATAATTTGCTCCACTTTTCTTCAGATGCCAATTCATCAGCAAACTCAAATAACTTTTTTTCCATGTTTGAAAGTACCATATCTTGGGCGGCTTTTTGGGACTTCAAACCCATCCAGAGGTCACCCATTTCAATCTCCAGTAAAGCGCAGCACCTAATTAACAACTATAAAAAGTTAACCAAATGTTATTATTATTATTCTCACATTAATTCAGCCAGTTTGTCTGTTGTTATTTGGGTAGTAATGTCGGGGTTACCTTTGAATAGGTTGGCTTTGAGACCAGCAGCACGGAGACGACTTTTGGGATTGGTTGCTTGATGGAAACTACTGATCAATTGCGAGTCTAGGCTGTTACTAACTTTTTCTGCTGGGTTTGGCCTGGAAACGAGAAAAATAGCCGTTATTATTTTTTAAATAAAATTGTCAATTTATTTTAGCAATTGAACGTGAGTAAAAACAATCTCAGAAATTTTTCTCATCGATGTGTAATTTAGAAAAGATGCTTTTCAAGCTTATTTTTTCAGTAAGGATGCGAGTTTGGCGGCAAACTGGAAAATGATGTACCGGATGATGCAAAAAGTTCACAATTACTTTTAAAATGTGATTCCTAATTATGATATGTGCTTTATTAAACAGAATTTTTGGTTTCGGCCGCTCTCCATGGATTTTTCTGACTGACTGACCAGTTTCCGGAACTCATAGGTATGACTTTTAGATTAGTTATGAGATGTTAAAACATAATTTAAGTTGGAGTAGAGCTGGAGTGGGTTCCGGTAGTGCCGTCCATTCCTTTTAAGTGTGAGGTTTTAAATTTTTTCACCATCTTTTCGTAAAAGGAAAAAGTAAACAGAATACCTGAGAGGAGCAGCTTCTCTAGCATTCCTAGCACGAGCTCGAGAACGTGTATCCAACGGCAATTCAATCATGACTGCTTGCTTTGGCTGTTCAGGCTGTTGCCTATTAGAATCTCTAGAAAGTAACAACTTTTGGTTGTTCATTGTAGTGGAAGGCACATCATCCATTTTGCACTTCCCTTTAGCATCAGCAACAACAGCAGTAGCTTGTGTCTTTGCTATTTCCAATGTCTTTGCTTTCCTAGGAGGTGCCTTAGGTCTAGTAGGAGCTTTAACAGATTTTTTCTCATTTCCATTCTCTAAATCTATAGACTGTGGTTTGACAACAGCGACGGCGGTAGTTGCCCTCTTTCTAAGCTCCCAATTGGGTGGATTCTCAGATTTGTTGGCTTCTTCAACATTTTTGGTTTCTTCAACTGAATCTTCTTTTTTCGGTTTGCTGACCATTTTCAAGGCTTTTTGAGGCACACCTTTAGCCACTGTTGGTTGAAGCGCTGTTTTAGCCACTATTGTTCTTTTTGTTGTACCCTCTTTATAAGGCTGTTCTGTTGGTTTTGCTGGAAGCCTTTCCTCTTGTTTTTGCACAACTAGTTTGGAAGTGGAAGCTTCTCTTGTTGCTCTTGGTTTTGTTAGTGGTGGCAACGCATTCTTCATAGAGCCTCCCACCACTTTTAGTGGTTGTTTGGGCCCTGTGTGAGCAATCCTACTTCTCTTTGCCCCTAGCTGTCCTGTCACCTCTGGTTCGGGTGATGAAGAGCCTTTTCTACGCTCAGAAGCATGTCTCTTGGTTGGCTTTTTCGGACATTTAATTATTTGTTTCTCATCTTCTGGACCTTCTTCTTCAAAAATACTTAGTAGGATAGCTTCTTCCTTTTCTTGTGCAAGCTGTGATGTGGAAGGTTGGATCGGCTCACATACTGTTGTCTCCAAATCGTTGGCCTTTTGTTTGAGTATAGGACCGTTGACTACTAACGCACCAATTTGGTCCAAAAGGGGAAACTGGCACATCTCAACCAAAAAGCTATAAAGATAAACTTGTTGATGTGATTAAACCAGACAAAGCGCACAAGCAAACAACTGATAATATTACTGCAGTTGTGAAGCACTCGAAAATTTTCAAAAATCAATTAGAGCTAACGACAGTTTCCAAAACTTTACTCAAAATCATACTCAACTTGTGTTTTCTAAGTTCAAATTCCTTTTTCTTAACTCTTTTCAAATCTGGTCAAGGTGACTCCGAGTCAATTTTTTGAGCTGCATTAATGGACTTTAGATAATTTCAGAGCAGAGGTTATCGAGGCTTTTCGGGCAGACTTGCACAAGAGCACTAATCAACTGGCCAGCTGAATCGATTTTCCTTCTCAATCTTCAATCACGTGCATTCTTCACGTAGGTTTTTCCTGTAACGTTTCTCAAAAATTAAACTCTTGTTTTAAACGGCAAAATTTCATCCCTACAAAATGGAGCTTCATTAAGAGATCACTCTGGCCAGCCGTAAAGCCCGCATTGAACATTCGATTCAGCAATTCAGTCTCATTGATGTTTCGCCTACGCTTCTCAACAGTCTGCTATTCTCAGAGGAATACCATTTCCACCTATACGGCGGCGTTAATTATTAGCTTGTGTCATAAGTTCTGTCGTTTTTGCCTTGGTCCACCCGGTTGTGTTTTGGCGCAATTTCAAAATTTTATGCTCATCGTTTTTATAACTCAGTCATTCATTTTTGTGACTTGCGTGTTAATTTCTGTGCTGTTATATTGTTTTTAGACTAACAGCAAAGAAAGTTGTGTTGCGTGTTTGCTGGGATACTGGGCTGAACTCCATTATACCAACTCTACCAAAAAGTAATTTTAGCGTATTATTTCGATGTTTTAGCACTCAAAACGTGCAGAAAACATGTTCTTAGGGCGCGGTCGACACTTTTCGGCAAAAAATTCTGGTATGCATGCTTTTTTCATGCATCCAGAGTCACTTTCGAGTGATTTGTGTCCAAGTACGTGGGTGTGCGCATTTCAACTCCAACCCCCCATCCCTTTAACTCGCGAGTCAGAGTAACGAAACTGACTCGCAAGTCATATTTCGTGACTCTGACTCGCGAATCAAAAAAGTTGACTCGCGAAACTAGTGTAATTTTGACTCGCGAGTCATGTTATGCGGAAGTCTGAGGAGCGTTTAAAAATGATCATATCTCAGTGAATACTCTACATTTTAAAATTATTTAAAGACCATTTGATAGAGCTCTAAAAGTTGACCCAGAGTCACTTTGACCAGATTTAAATGATGGTTTGAAAAAAGTTGAGACAAATGAAGTTGAGCTTAGTAAACTCAGGTCAAGTCTGATTTTGGGCATGAGCTTGATTATGAGTTTTGGGAAAACTGGCTCACTATAAGAGATCAAGCGAGATATCCCGTCCTAATCAGGACTGAGATCTTTGAATTGGCCGTGTGAGTTTACTACTGGGATCTCATCCTAACTTCAATTCAGAAGTTTACGCACAAAATTACTGAACCATCAAAATAATCAAAACATATAGTCAATTGGGTTATCTGTGCTCTACAAAAGCCAAACTTCTTACCTACCTGCAACACATGATTTCATGGACCGAAGGTGATTTTCTAATAGATTGCTGAACAGTGGCAGAAGCACCACCTTCAAAATTGATTAGCTTCTTGACAGATTGCTTGTTTTTTGGCTAAAAAGTTTATGCAATTAAACAGTTCTTTGTGCTTTGGTGCCCTCTAACAAAATTTTCACGCAAATCAAATGATTACCTCATGATTGCTCGCTGGTGCCTTTCTTAAAGAACTCTTTCTCAATGTACTTTTTTGTTCGGCTTCAACTTGTTTGACTTCTTCTACAGACTTCATCTTTTCGCCCTTTTTCATATTGGCTTCAAGATTTTCGAGACAAGGCTGCTCTTCAAATTTTGCCTTAGCTCTTGATATTCTAGTCTTTTTAGGCGATGAAACTACTGAAACTTGAGTTATTCCTTCTTGTTTACCCACTGAACTAAGGTTAAAAGAGCTAAATGGAGGACAGATCTCAGCGAATTCTTCACTTGCCTAGAGTATTCAAGTTATAAGGATTGGGTAAAGACTTAACTAAACAAATCTTGCCTCTTTTACATCTGATTTCTCCCTGAATACCATTGTCTTCGAAGGCGATGTAGGATTCAGACTGACTTCTAGAGATGACTGCTCTATATTGGGACTTTGATAATAAGAGGTGGATGGAAAGAACATATTGAATGACTCAGCATGATTTTCGATTGACTCATTGTTTACCTGAATGTAGACATAAGACTTGAGAATAACGCTTAAAAAGGGAAAGCCTGCTTCGTTTGAAGGATCTTCGGGCGGTATTTTTCCTCCGCAAGATTCTCCCACCTTTTCTGCCGCGACAACAGGACGCACAGCTTCTAACTCAAGCACTCGCCTCTCAAGTCCATCAAATCTTTTCATCAACCTTGCATTCGTATCCTCCAAATGTTTACTTTTTGCTTTTTCCTGCTCAAACTTGTTGGAGAAAGTCTACAAAATTTATTTTAAGTCGATTGTAATCGTTGACTGTAAGGTGATTTTATGTTAAGAACATATAATGAAGACTTGAAAATCAGAACTTACAGCAGCCACAGACATGGAAGACAAATTCATTTGATGAGTCTCCTTTAACTTAGCTTCCATATCAATCAATAACCGCTGCGACTCTTCATACTTTTCACGCCATTGATTAGCAGCCGCCTGCAAAGAGTTAACTCAACATTAACGAGAGGAAGTAAACACTTTAAAATGACTTGCGCTTCAGAGGCCACACCTAAGACTTGATTGTATTGCTCTTGCAGACCTTTATGTTTGTCCTCTACTTCCGCAATGACTATGTCTTTCTGGTTAAGAATGTTCTTCATTTGTTGAAACTTCAGTTGTTGACTAGTCAAATAGATTTGTCTTTCATTGTTGATGCTTTTTACTTGCTGGTTTTCCTAGAGTCGAAACCAATGAATTTGAAAAAATAAGATTAAGAAGCACATACGGTCTGAAGTTCGCGTATAAGAGCCAATTTTTCGCCATAGTCCGCACACATTGCCCAAGCTTGTTCAGCATTTTCACAGAATGCTTTACAATTTCTGCATGAGCCTTCATCAGTTAATTGTTTTTCCACATGCGATTTTCTCGCAGTACCAATAGTTGGAACAGCATCTAAAAATTTCAGAAGTTTATTACGCTGTTACTGTAATTTTTATATACCCCCATCGATGTTAATAGTCTGTGCATGATCAACATCCTCTTTCGAGGAGTCCTCACTTTCTTCTCTCTCCATTTCTAAAAATACCATGGATGCACTCACATACGACTAAAAATTATATGACAGTTACAACAAATCTAATCAAAACATAAGATTAGTTAGCACTACTCGGTTATATTATTTTACAGTCGAACCCCGCTATAACGGACCCCTCTATAACGGAAACCCCTCTATAACGGAAACCCCGCTATAACGGAAACCCCGCTATAACGGAATTTTTTTTCGGTCCCTTGAATTCCGTTATAGCGGGGTTCGACTGTATCCAATCCGCATTTTTTTTCAGTATAAAAAATTGTCCCCAGTAAAAACATTTTTACCTTAAAAAGGATTAAACTTTCACTGCAGAAAATGATGCTCTAAGTTGGTTTTAACGGTTTTTTCAAAAAAGAAGAAACATTAATTCCCTTTCAAAACATAACATAGTGCCAATTGCTTATTTTAATTTCAAAGTTTGAAATTCAAACATAAATTTTGCACATGAAATAAGTGGTTTGGATAAAATATTATAAACTAGCTAAACTATCCCCTAAGATCCACAAGGATAGTCACTGAACCAAGCCTGCATAGCCTCTCAAGCTCTACTAAATAACCACTTGAGTCTCACCAGATATCTTGTAAAGGCTTTTTCAAAGAGCATTTTGCATGAAAATCTTTGATTTCATTGTTTAGTGTTTAGGGTATGTCTTTAACATTTTATCAAAGTTAATAAATAAGCGAACTAGTCTGCGAGGGGCAAAAATTTGGGGTGAAAGAATGAAGAAATTTTGACTCTACCAAATTATATACCTCCCCATTCCACAACATCCCCCCCGAGGGGGGGCCTTCCCCCAAAAAAAATCGATTTTTCCAAAAGTGTCTAATAATCATTTTTATGTATATTTTTTTATGTAATTTATGCAACAAAAAAAACAAGAAAACTATTTTAAAAAGGTTGAGGGTTGTATTGGGAGAAGAAGGGAAAAGAATAGAGCCACTTTGTGAAAGGCTACTCTGCCATATTTTATTGGGAAGAAGGGGAGAAAAGGGAAGGGACAAGTAAGGGGCCACTCTGTAGGAAAAGAAAAGATTTTAAACAGTTTCCCTTACAAGGAGACCTACCGCATGAAAAAGCTCTGCTATGAATCCTATTTTATGCATCCAAAGCTATTTTCGAGTAATTTATGTATCAGGTATGTTTGTGTGTGCATCTCAACTCCAAGCCTCTGAGCCCTCGTCGCCCCTGTAAAGGAGCTTGAGAGTTGGAGATGCGCGCACAAACTTACCTGCAATGTGAATACAAGCAAGATTCTGGAGAAATAAATGCATCAAAAGACATTTTTTACCCTGGTTCAGTAAGAGAGACTGGTGAAGGGCCCTTCAAATTAGTGCCCCTATGACTCCCTTCCTCTCTCTATTTAGTTCTTATTCTCCTCTAAGTTATGATGTGTAAAATACAGTGGTATGAGGTGGGGGTGATGCTATAATACAGTGGTATAAAAACTTTATGTTTGTACCTCTTTTTTTCCCAACGCTCTCATGTATCGGAAATCTCTTGGAGTGAATCGAATTTGACATCTAATCGATATTTATGAAATGTTAAAATACATTCCTGTTGCTCATTCAGCTCGGCAAAATTGCATTCCATGCTGACCTGCCAGAGAAATACGGGTGCTCTTCCGACTCACTCGTGTGCGATTCTTCCCTCCTTTAAATTAGTTCCAGTCACTGATGACTCCCGAAGCAACTCAGCACTGCGCAAACCGTTCTCCGGCCGAGCGGAGGACAGAAGGAGGGATGCAAGACAATCTCGTCTACATCCAACTCAAGAAGGAAGAAGGCCATAAAAGATGAAAAGAAAGCAGCTCAGAATCTTAAACATCCTCTTAAAATCTATCTTGTATGTACTGTATAGTAGGTGGGTGTTGTGTTAATTAGCAATGTGGGTGTGTATCCGCTTCTCCTGAGTCTCTGCTTAGGCTTAGAATTGAAAACACCGTATCATCGAGAAAGGTAGTATAGGGGAGGGGAAGCGACATATAAGGGGCCAGTTTGTAAGAAAAGAGAAGATTTTAAACATAGTTTCCCTTACAGGGAACCTACCGCATAGAGAAGCTCTGGTATGCATGCTATTTTCATGCATCAAGAGCTTGTTCTCGACTGATTTTTGTCTCAGGTGTGTTTGTGTGCGCATCCCAACCCCAAGCTGGCGTCGCCCCCGTAACGAGCGACGCCCACAGGGGACGGACGTAATCGCCACGGTAATCGAGTAGCATCAAAAACTTTACAAAACAAAATTTTGGGCACGTATGATGCTTGCGGTTCATCGAAAAAATTCTGAAAACTCGATTGGTATAATTTTAAAATCGAATTTGCTACTATAAAACTGCGATTAACGGCATCATAGACATCCTTAAAGGGGCATGCCCCTTTAATGCTCATTTTTGGCAAGTGGTTTACCACTTTTACTCACCAATTTACTTAGCTCAAAACATTTTATTCGGCAAAAGTTTCACATCCATGTCATAGAAAACAAATACCCACAACAGAGACAAAAAAATTTACAACATAAATACGGATAATTCAATAAATTTTGATGTCTTCGTCCTGGCCTTTCTCCAGCTCGGTTGTATTAGGCAATCTTTCAATCAGCTCCAATGTTTTTACGATTTCACACGTATACCTTGACATTGTTTTTTCATCGACACTGACCAGCAATTGATCCACCACCTTCAGCGCCCTGCGAATCGGGCTCACATAAAACATTGGTTCTTTAATAGCTAGTAGCAAACGCTCCAGGAACTCTCTGTGAATTCTGACCAGCGATTCAACATCCATATCTTTTCTCATTGACTTAAACAAGGAAGAACATTGTACTGAAAGAACCTAAAAGAAAGTTGATAAGTTTCTTTAAGCAATGATTAAAAAAAGACTTACATCCTCAAAAATGTGCCAAATTGTTCGCGTTAGGAACTTGCGTAATTTGAAAATTGAAAAGCCCAAAAAACGACAAGTTCTCTTCTGCACTAAAATTATAGTTTTCAATTGACAGCTGTTAAAAGGCGAAATCAAAAACAAAAAATTACCTTTTTTGGCTTCCTTGAAGGACTGCCTTGATGCATGTGCCACTCGCAGACCAATTTCATCCACGTCACCGAGCAACATTATAACAGGACATATTCTCTTAAATAGGATGCCATACTCTTCAATTCGCTCCTTTTTTAGAACCACTGCAATAGCGGAAGGAGGCCTATATCGAAGCTGTAGAAGATCCACTAAGTCGCACTCTTTCCAAACCTTCGAAAGACCAGCATGATGAGACAGAGAAGGTGTCTTTACGATTCTGGCAGAAATGTACAGACGCAGACCCTCAAACTCTTTAATCGGATCTGCACAGCCAAGGGCATAATTCAAACAAGCTTCGGCAACCAAAGAAGGCGTCTGTTTTCTAGGAACTGGAAGGGTCGAAAAGTCTCCTCTTCTCCGATCCACCGTTGAAGCTTCTCTAAAAAGATTTCGGATACATTATGCAAGACAATTGTTAAAATTACGTTTAAAAAGGAAGCACGACTCTACTGTATTATACCCCCCCCCCCAAAGTAACTGCAACAAAATATGCGTACCATCCCCCTAACCTATTTTAATGCCTTAAAAAGTGTAAAACGAGTCGTTTTGGGCCGGTCCTTTGCTGTTAAGGCAGTTTTTTTCTGCAACCCATTTGTGCAAAATTTCACCCTTTTTTGCCCTTTTACCATGTTTTTCTCACTGGACTATGGCAAAAAAGGCTTGAAATACATTTATTTTTCCAGTATCTTTTTTAGGGGGGGGTGTCATTATTTTGGAGGAGGAATAATACACTAGCACCGAAATCACTTACTTTACTGCATCTCGAATGGCATTTGTAAACTCTCCACGAAGCAAGAAAAAATGTGTTTGAACAAATAGGATATGATCAAGCAATCGCTGTCTGACCATCAATTCATTCATCACATCCTCCGAAACGATTGTTGAAAGCTGGTCCACTATGCTATAATTTAATAAACATGGCGAGTTGTTATAAGATAGATAAACATAAATATCAAAAACCAACTTGTAGAGACGACCCCTTTGGTGAATATTACACCACAAAGTGCCTTTGTCTAGAGTCTCATCTTCAAGGAGACCAAATCTTCGGTCCAGTTTGTATTCGTAAGAATGTTGACCTCGAAAACGTTTTAGATGCTGTACATTTTTGCCAATCTCTAATATCTTAAAATAAATAAAAAAATTATGACGCACGACTGAATAATTGTCAGGAAGAGATTTAAAAAAGTCATACCTTCGGGACCAAATAGTCACACCCAAGCAAGAAGTCCGGCATCTCGACCTGAATTGTCCCATCTAAAAGCCATTCAGTCGCAATTCTGTGGAATGCAGAGGATGTTTTTTTCAGGACATTTTCCAAAAGTCTAAAAAGAGCTGAAGGCCCGATATCAATTGGGGAAAAATACAAACTTGAAGGACCAGTCAGCCATGCACTGCATGCACCATTGATCAAAAGCAATGTTCATCAATTCAATCCCACTTTTATCTGAGGTCACTGCTGTTAGCTTTTGAAGATAGTTGATTCGATCATGCCACTGATTGAGAAACACTATTGCTTTCGAGAGAGGATAAATGTCAGTGCGACTTATGTGCTAAAATAACAAGAGTTGCAAAGGTGTTGCCTATACAAACACGCGTCACAAGCACTTACACCCATACGCATTTCATCTACCAGGTTAGCAAATACACCGTATTGCTCTGATAGCGATTCCACATAAGCCCGCTTGACGCTGTCAACCCCTGAAATATCGCGCTTCCACTTCTCTACCATTCGAACACTCATTGACAATTTCTTCAACTTATTCAATTCCAGGGTAATGATCGATGGCAACGACAAATCCTACAATACAAATAATTAATGTAAATTACGCTTAACGTAATAATAGTCTAACCGGTCTTTCAACAAACTCGGTCTCTTCTGTATTCAAGTTGAAGAGCATGTTTTCTTCACCCATCAAGGAAAGCAAAATCTCTGATACTACAGTGTGCTCATTCATTCGAACTTTTCTGAAATTTCTGAAACTGCATTCCGGGCAATGTTAACTCCATTGAAATTATGTTTATGCAATTAAGGCCTTTAGATGACATTTCCAAAAATAAAAACATGCTTTTCTCATGGTTCGGAAAATCGATAAAATTATCGAACTTCGAATCGAATTGTTGGCTTAACACAGTTAGCATTGATGAAGGGGATGATTGCCACATTTTTATAAAAAAAGTAAAAAAAAAACTTAACAGAGGGGACCAAGGCAAAATTAGCGTTTCGGAAGATTTTTACACGTGACAAAACCCAACGAAACGTATATGCATCGTACAATTATAATTCCTATTAGTAATTGAACTTTTCGAATAGAAAAAGAAACGCGCTTTATTTAAATAAGAAAACCCACGTATTTGAAATCAATTTTTATTATACCTTTTAGATAAAATTCTGTTTGTTTCTGTCAGAAACTTTCTGATTACCAGTTTACAAATTCTTTCATTTGTACCATTTCAAAATATAAAACATATTGTTCATTCGACGCTTCCAATAAACCCATTTTTGCCGAGATTTCAATTGATTTGGAGAAAAAAAAATGCTAAAAGCTTTTATGGGCGTATTTGACTAGAAAAACACGAATTATTTTTTAATTTTTTAAAAAATTTTAGTATGTCTGTAACGTATATAAGTGACTCTAAAAAAAATATTTAGCACTGTAAAAGGATTCAAGGCCCGGACACAGCTCAGCATACTTCACTTCAACTATTTGAGGGATCAGGAAATTGCTGGCAAGAGAAAAATGTGGCGAACAAAACCCGTGCAATCGAAAGCTGTAAACGGAGAAGTGAATAAGAAGATAAAAATGTTTTCGCTTCCAACTTTGCGCAAAAACAGCAAAAACTTCTCACCCCAAATCATAACTGATCCTCCTTCATGCTTGACTGTCGGCACTTGAACAGAAAACAGTGTCGCAACAGCACGATAGGTTGAAATCTTTTGCGCGAATGATTGCAGATTTGATGTCTGGAACGAGTTCTTTTCGCACGATATTGCCTAAATAAATCTGAAAAAAGCGTTAACTAAATAATTCTGCCATAGTGGTCACAAAAAATCAGCACAAATAAGCTGCTAAATGTGTTGCGCAAAGACTTTTTTCTGCCCCAAAAATAAGCACACTTTTAAAAAAACTGCTATAAAATATTTAAAACCATAGCGCACAATCACACATTTGTGCTCAAAATGTAGCGGAGTGTCTAAGAAAAAACTTTGATTCAAAGAACTGTGCCAAGAAAGAGCTTTAGAGGAAATACAGGCATAAATAAACAAAAAATGTGCTCTGGCAAAGACTTTTTTCTGCTACTGTAAATTATTTTTTATATCGAGTATAGGTAACTAATTACAATTACAAATCCACTTTACAACATGCTCTTCATATGACGTGCGTTTTTTATAATTTACTCTTACTGGCAGTTCACAGGGGTTACTTCGTGAAAAGATTTGAATGTATATGAGAAATGCATCACATTACGTATAGTGTATAGGTTCAGAGTGAGACTCTGAACAATGCCCAATAAGAATAATGACTACAGTTATGGCATGAGGTCTTTGTTTTCGAGCATTGTAATTAGTCGGGATTTGGCACTTCTGTTGACATTGGAAGAGCTAGCATTTAACAGAGTGGTTACTTGGTTTACAGTGTATTCCTGAAAATATTTGAATTAAATTCTTTTTTGTCTGAAACAGATAAAGTACAGTGTGATGCACAATCCATTCATCTAGGTCGTCGGGTGGCAAATAAAAGGCTTTGATGTAATTCTCCAAATATGACTTCTGTGGAAGAGGTCTAAGTGCGGTGATTGCCTCTAATTCTCGAGTGAGCAGCCCAAAGTCCAGTAGCATAAGAGCTCTTCCCTCGTTTGAGCATTTTTTGCTGGCTTCTGAGTTTCTATAAAATTGAGCATTGTTAAAAATGCAGGACACTACTATTATTTTTATAATTCACAGACCCTTGAACCAAGGTGCGGAAAAGGCATGACAAAATACATGACCAAATTGTATACTTTAACTCATCAGAAATATGTACAAATTCACCAACTTGGGCAAGCCCACGTCCAAAAAATTTCACTTTCTAAAAAGCTGTGATTGTATTAAAAAACGGTAAATACGGTTTTATCCACTTTTGCGATATTGTCGACATAGGCGTTGTGCTGAGACTGTAACTCTTGGACCTCCCAATTCACGCTGATCACTTGTCTAATTATATGAGTATAGTTGAGTGCTCGACTGGCTACACAACCATAAGAAGAAACACGAAGATCAATGGCTACAGGTAAGATCTAAACATGTAAGAGTTGTAAAGGATGATCCAAAAATTTTTGTTCTTTTGAGAAACAGAATTGAAAAGTGGGGCCCTAACAACGAATATGACCCACATATATTTTTTTCAAACTTGTTCAAAAAGGGGTTTTAACCATTTTTAAGCAGTTCTTGTACGCTAAAATCGATAAAAACGTTCCTTTCCACACTTATTCCTGTCAAAATTGAGTTTTTTAAAAGTTCAAAGTTTTGATTTTTCACCTTGGGGACCAAGGTAAATCAACAATTTTAAAGCTGTGTTGGGAAGGAAAGGTTAAAAAAGGGGTCAATTATATTATTGATATACAGCTGTACTGTATTAAAAGCTTGGCATGCATGCTATTTTCATGCATCCAGAGCTGCTTCTCGAGTGTTTTTCTCTCAGGTATGGGTGTTTGCGCATCTCAACTCCAAGCCCCCGTCGCCTCCGTTAGGGGCGAAGGGTGCGTGAGATGCGCGCACAAACTTACCTGTGAGATGAATCCAAGCAAAATTTTTGAGAAATAAATGCATTTCAGGCGGTTTACAAAAAATTTGGTTTACCAAGGCAGATAAACTTGTGCCTCAGGTACTACGCTTAGGCATACTTGACTTAGATTTAGGGTAGGCTAGCTTAGGTTAAAGGAGACCCAGCTTATACTTTGTTAAAGCCGTAATCTCTTTAAAAATGTTGGTTTGCCTTAGTTCCCCCAAGATGAAAAATCGAAACTTTGCAATTTTCAAAAACTTAATTTTCGACAGGAAAAAATGTGAAAAACATCATTTTTTATCGTATTAGCGTATAACGATTTTTTACCAATGGTCAAAACTTCTTTTTAAAAAATTTTTCCAAAAAATATTGGGCGGGGGTGGGGGTATTCGTTTCTACGGTTAAAAGTGGTTTTTCATTTCCTACTGACATTGCATCAAAAACTTTTTGACAAAAAGTGCTTCAAAAAGACTCACTTGTTTGTAAAAGTCATCTAATTCCTTACTTCTCTTCATCCCCATTAGAGATTCTAGCACTGGTCTCAGCAATTCAAGTTGTTTCGATAGGAAGATCCTAAGCCGGTAGTAATACGATATGTGTCAAGAATTTTGCCCGATTTGAAGCGGCCATAACTTTTTTTCTTTCATTTAAACAAAATGGGAGCTTAAAGTAAGCTCAAACTGTGAAAACAAATTTTTGAAAGATGCCCTATAAAAAATATATGACCATTTAAAATCGTGCGAAATTCTTGACACTCCTTATACTAATATGGAGGAAATACGGGACGCAACCAACTTACTAAAGACTTTCCTGTACTTCGGCAAACACATTACGCGAAACAAATTTAAAATCACCAATTTAAAAAAAAAATCTTTAAAAGCTTTCGGCGCTACTTAAGCAGTGATGTATAAATCTCCGGCTCTGGCTCTCGCTCTGCTCTGGCTCCGAGCAAGAGCGAGAGCCGGAGCGAATTTTTTCAAGTTAAGAGCCCGGAGCAAGAGCCGGAGCAAAAAATCCCAAAAAATACATCACTGTACTTAAGTATACTCCCTAAATTTTTGTGAGGTGGGAGGTATACTTAAGTAGCGTCAAGCTCATGTTACTAAAATGTTCGCCAGATTCTGGTGATCATTTTGAGCACAAGATGTTTAAAAACTACAATAAAAATTGGTGATTTTAAACCATTTTAAATTTGTTTCGCGTAATGTGTTTCGCCGAAGTACAGGTAAGGCTTAACCAAAATCTCCTCAACGACAAAACTCCCTAACTAGAAAGACTGTCCAAATTTTTTGGCGCTCTAATGCTTTCGATTTCCCAAACCGATATACAACAACAATCAGTTGAACTGTACGCATCATTTTTTAATGTTTTTGAAATCATTTGTGGAACTTTTTATTGCGTCTAAAGACAGCATACTTGACTGATTGTGACAACGACTAAAACGCTTGGCTCTCTTCTCTTTCATTGCTGTCGTCTTCTAGCAGTGGCCTTTGATAATCTTCTCTTTTTCTTTGATTTTAAGCCTGGGTTAAATTAAAGCTTTTGGTACATGGCACTCAAATTCGCCATCGTATGTATACGTCAAGTTACTGAAAGGGACAATCGAATTTTTTGTGTTTCAATTGACTTACTTCTGCAGAATATTTAAACGGCATGGTGGTTGCATTAAAAAAAATTAATTATTTCTATATTTACACACATCGAAAGAATTATACATATATATAGACATAAAAAGTTGGGTCTATCCTAGAAGTGAAAAGTTTTTTTGCCTTGGTCTCCCTGTTTTTTCAAATGTCTTAAAGTTATAACAACTTGTAGCAATTTCTAAGTATTTCTAACACGCTAAAAACGACACCAAGGTAGGCAACCTTGTAAATGGTATTTTCAAACCTCACATACTACACTTAGGTATACAACTAATCCTGATGCTTAACACAGGAATTCCCGACGGTAAGACCTGCAGATCCTGGTGCAGAATTTAACGGAGGATCCGAATATGCAAACCGTTTTTCAAAAAGGGCCACATTTTTAAACCGAATATTCGTTTCAAATGGGTACTGGATAACCGAGGTTCAACTGTATATCGCTTTGAGAAATCAAAAGCATTATGGCGTCGAAAGCTTGGGAAAGTTTTTCTCGTTGAGGAATTTTAGCGATAGGGAGATTTCTAAGTCGGTGAAAACTGCTGTTGATGACTTCTGAGTTCGGTTAATTGATTGCGTCCTGAAAATACATACATTGACTCCACACCCACGATTCTTTCGGCTAAAGCAAAGAGTCCTTCACTATTATGTAGCTGAATACAAGGTGAAGGCTGGCACATTCCAGATTGGCTGGTAGAAGCCTTACAAATACCGTATATAGTAGGGTTGTAAAATGGAAAATTTTCCACATTACTGAAAAACATATAAATATTAACCTCAGGATTAGCAGCTTCATTGGATGTTGTTTCACAATTATCAAGAGATTCGATAATCATACTTCGCTTGATTGCTTCAATTGTATTTCGCAAACGAAGAGTGGAAAATTCAAAGTCCGAGTGAGGAATTGGCTCAAAGTCTGAGCAAAAGAAAGAGTAAATCTAAAAAAACAGAGGTAAATTGATTTAAGGCGAAAAATTTTTATGAACTCACTGAGAAGAAAATGTATTTGTATAGTTGTATAATAGCCAGAATAGCTTGTTCAGCTATGCAGTGCAAGATGGAAGTCATGCGAATGTATTTTCCTGAATGAAGAAACCATTTATCGTCTTTTTTCGATTACAACCGCAGAGCTGCAAGATTTAAAGGTTGGGCTCCATTGGAGTAGGTTTTAGTAATTTTTTCCGGTTCATTGTAGGAAGTGGCGTTTTTTGGAGGCTGAATTTATTGCAAGCAAGCTGGAATGTCGTACGTTACTTTGCGGGACACAACTTTGCAGATCCCGCCATTCTAAAGCATAGGGACGCCGAGGATAATGCTTTTCATCAATGATGCAGAACAAAGGAATGTCAAACTTTTCTCGCGGATTATTTTCCTCCTATCTGATTGTTATGAATGCCTTGTTTCAACCCTTGTTTTGAATTAATTTTTATCGCTGTCATTTTATTCAGAAATCCAGTACCGCCCAACAAGCCGGTACCGCCGATAAGCCGATACCTTGGACCGGTCTCCAGGAGTGCTGAATTACCGGAACTCTTGTGTAATTAATTAATTTAATTCGCCTCTATGAAATCTGCAATAAAATTAAACATTTTGAATACCTTACATTTGAAATACAAAAAGATAGAATTTGAACATAGGTCTGTTTACTGGGATCTGCTGCATAAAGAAACTCTCTTGGGCATACTGGTTGTATGCAGCGTGAGTGTGTTTTTGAGTTATTTATGTCTCATATATGTTTATGTGCGCATATCGACCCCAAGCTTCGAAACCTCCTATGTCCCTGGAGAGGCGAGATGAATTCGAGCAATACATTTGATAGTACAGTTCACTCTCCAATTTACGCCATCTTAGAGAAAACTTTCTCTTTATATTTACCCTTGACAGCTAGAAACGAAGAATGCGATCATCGAAGCGGCAAGAAAAGAAGAACAATCAGACAAATCTGGTCGAGCAGTTTAAGATTGCGTGAGCGACGGAAAGGGATATTCTTTACAACAAGGCGACAATCTTGAATATAATCGGTGAGGTTGACAGTTCGAAACAAGCTCACCCCTCGATGGGCAAATACAAAAATAAACACAGCCACATTTTAGTATATAACGTGTTCAGGAGGCGCCAACTATTCATAGATTTCAAAGCCGCCCCATAAAATGCACCTATAAACCTGAGCAAATTCAACGCGGTGTTGCACAAATTAGGCATGGAGTTCTGCAGCATGGCTTCTTCTGCGTTTTTCGAGTAACATGATTCCTCCGAAGAACTTCTTTCCATTGAATTTTGTTGAGCTGAGGAAGATTGCAAATTTCTCTGTAAAACAAGATTAACTGTCAACCAATTTCAAGTAGACTTTGAACAATATTGTTTAATAAAGGGGTACACACTTCTTGGCTTAAACTGGCTTCACTTCCTATTATATTGGTTACTAGGAAAGGGTTGTGCTCATCCTCATTTGTAAGCAAAATAAAATCCAACTGTTCACCCAAACTAGCATTTTGCTCAGCGTACACTTGTTGCATCCTCTCCTGCTTCTCATCCAGATCGTCAAAAGAGTCGGTAGATTCCTTTAGAAAATGGAATTCCTGTAAAGGCAATTTTAATGCATTCAGTTCTCAAAAATCAAAAAAAGCGACTAACAGCCAAATCGAAGAGTGTGAACTGAGCAGAAACAGGACACAAAGCGAAAATTTCATTTTCCAAAAACATCTTCAGCTCACCCATTCTCTCTAAGTGGTATCTGGCAAAGTAGGTGTTGGTTTGTCTCTCTAAGGTGAGCGCCACTTCTACGCAGCAATTGCCAAAGTGTTTTCGTCCAAATTTGCGAAATCTGAGCATATAAAATTGTGACAAACATATTGTATTTATTCTAATAAAGGATTTTAAAAAGTATAAAATTATATTTAGAAAGCAAAAAGAAATTAGTGTAAACCAACCTGTTGGAAATTTCCACCGCCTCGATAAAATCGTCAAACTTGAGCAAAGCCAAATCATGACAGCAGAGCAGTGTATTAAACTTGTTGGCTGCACACTTGAAGATGGGGTAGAGATTGGCAAGTAATGACTTCTGAAAGACTCCCTTTTCCACTAAAACGTTTGGATAATTACAATGTTACATATTACAATATTAGATAGCCAACAACCTAGAGGTGGAGCATCGTAATCACCTCCAACATTATGAGGAGATAATGGAGCGGTAGCACACAACAGCCTTTCATCCTCTTCTACATGATAACGCAAGACTGAATGGTAAAGACACAACACTTTGAATATCACAAAACCCATGTCACCAACACTTCGAGGAAATTCACACAAAGGAATGGCCTAAAATTTTTTTCATGCAAACTATCTTCATGTGTATTAGGTTCAATTGCCGATACTGAAATCATTTTTATAATGTAAAATTCACTTCATATAGGCTTTTTCAAGAATTTTAGGATTTTTCTTTGGCCATTACTCTTTTGTACATGAAATTTCGACAAAAGTTTTTTGTAATCAATTTAAATGAAAGGCTAAAATTTTCGATAAATAATAAAGTTGGTTTTCCTCTTGTGAAAGTACAAGTGAGGGGGATATATTAGCCGTAAATTTAAACGGGAAAGATTTTTCAAAAAATACAGCAGCGTAAAAATTGCTCTTTTGATAAGGATCGATTACTAAAAACCGTTTGCCAAAATCCAATATAGAAAAGTATTATGGCCAAAAAGAAAGTCCTGAAATCGTTGAAACATCCTTCAAGGATCAGACTTGAGTGACTAATAATTGCCAGCAGGAATTGAACCTATGACTCATGGAAATACATTGCAAAGATAATAGTCTAACCTCACACAATTGCTCGTAGGACATGGAGTCAGGCTGCAGATGAGGTTGGTCATTGCGCTTAAGCACTTCAACTAACATAGATCTTGCTGAGCTTTCGATGGTCGCTCGAAAAAATGTTTGTAGTTTCATGGATGCACTCTGAAATAAATTTGAGGAGATTAATAGGTTTTGAGACATACTAAAGGCCTCTTCACAATCTCTCACTGAGGCGTTAGCCCTTTGCTCATGTTTTGGTCCGTAGTAGTAAAAAAGGTCGATACGGTATTGAAGACTTTTTCTAAAATTGAAAAGCAAATAGAGGACATTCATATTAGATTTTATATTTTCCAGTCGGAAGTTGGTCAAACAGATCACGTAAAAATGTAATCTTTTCAATGTGGCTTAAGACGCGTTTTAGATTATTTTCTGACACGAAATACTCTTCATAGAAGATTTTTGAAATTTATAGCCACGCACCACAGCGTGAATACAACAAAAAGCCACACTTTTACGTGATTTTTTAAACTAAGTTCCGATTCAAAAAATGCGAAATCTGATGTGGATGACCTCCGCTTGCTTTTCAATTTTAAGTAAAATCTAAAATATCATATTTACCACTTTTACTGCTAAAGGCCGAGATATTGAGCCATGGGCTAGCGCCTCAGCGAGACATTGTGGAACTTTTTTAAATACTTCTAATTTGCCGAGCATCTGATAAGCAGAATGAACTAATGAGTAGCGATCATAGTCGAAAACTATGGTAAGAGATGCCAAAGCATCATCGAGATGAGATTCCATGGATTCGAGGATTTTGGCCAGCTTCTCGGACAATTGTCTAGAAGAAATACGCCTCTAGTATCATAGCGCGAAAAAATTAAAGTATGGACAAACAGACCTAACGCAATCGAAGTGTTTGTAACGTTGCGCAGCATTAATGGCTTCGACACAGATTTGAATAGCGGTAGGAAAATCCCCTTCCTAAAGAAACAATTATACGTCAAAAAGATAGAAAGCTTGTCAAGTAGGGACACCTCAATAAGCTCCTTGAGTCGATATTCGGTTTCATAAAGTGTCTTGATGGTAGCTAACACTTTTCTCAAAAACGCCAAGTACTTCTGATTTCGATGATTGGCTACTATTCCAAGAGCTGCCCAACAATTTCTCCGATTCTCACCCAAAGTGCTGAATAAAAAGGCAATTTGACAAAATTTGAAAACAAAAAGAACCTCCTGAGTTCCTTTATAAGCTGAACAATGGTGTCCGCTTCAGACTGTATTTGAGAGTAGTGCTTTACTTCGGTACTAAAGGTTAAAGAATTCTTCATAATGAGACAGGATATTTTCTTCGAGACAACTTGGAGCTGACGTTTGAGCTTAAAGCGTTCTCTTTCCAATTCATCAATTTCAAACTCGACACCAATTATTTTCTACAAAACATATGTAAAAAAGCCTCTTCTAAATCAAATTAAAAAAGTCCAAGAACAAAAAAAAAGATCAACCTGTAGCTCATAATCCGTGGCATCAAAACCCGATTCGATGAAATAGGGAGCATCTATGTCATCAAAGAGATCAGCAGTTGCCTCCTCTGTCGCTGGCATGTTTTTTTCTTCTATCTAAAATTAATGAAACATAATAAGACACAGTTTGATTAATCACAAAATTTTGCTATCAAAAAAAATACCGGTTCCATTTTATTATTGAGGTTTTAGCATGAGTAGAATTCAATTTGTAAAAAAGTGATTTTATGTTCAGCTGTCACTAATGTCTTCCAAAACATTCACTTGTTTTTCTAGCGAATGCACAGAATCGGCTACTGAACATACGAAGAAAGTCCTCTCAGAAGATCTGTAAATCTTTCAAGATGAAAAAAACTATTTTCGAAAAAACCAGAACGCCAATAGCTTTCAAATCGGATTATCAGGTGCTCTTGACTACCACTTAACTAACCTTTCTATTTTCGGGTAAAAGTAAAACTGGTTTCTGTCGAAGCTAAAGGTAAAGGTGGAGTTAACGGTAAAAGCTCGAGGTAAAGGTAAAGCTTATTTCTACTGCACATGATGTAAAATATTTTTTTTTTCAAAAATAATATGAACATAAGGGATAGTAAACCTAGCAAATGTTGTCTTTAAACTTTGAGACTAACTGTGTATGAGGCATATTGCCAAACGGGATAAGTATATTCTCACAGATATTACAAAAAATGATACAAGAAATAAAAAGAAAAAAAAACCCAAAAAAATCAACGAGAGCGACTAAGACAAAAAAAACATCCCGATTGTATACTAAGGCTGAAACTTTGATAGGGGTCGATCCCCGTTTTACACAACATTTTTTAGTTTTGTTCTTGTGATTAAAGTATTTTAGAGTTTTATGCTAATTACAATATTTTAAAAAAGATTTGTAGATGCCGGTCTGTCATTTGAACGACATCACAAAAAATCGAATGCACCCGTAAAACGAAAATTTATTCCTGTCAAACCTTTTTTGGAACACTAAATAGTACAGGAAAAAGGGTTTGAGTGCTTAAAAACAAGGAAAAAATTTACACCAACTGGACATCCACTAGGTTTCGTTGTTTTAAGGATAAACATCTAAACTTGTGAAGATTCCATTTAATACAAACTTCCACCAACATTGATAAAATTTAAAAAACCATCTCAAACTGGCCATCTGTCTACAGCGCGGTGCAAAACATTAGCACCACCCCCTTTTTTCGCTGTATAGCCACAATTTATCAGAGTAATTTCCACTTTTTATTTGCAAAAACATGCGAAAAAGTGAAAAAACGCATTTTGTTGCAAAAAAGAGCCTAGTATTACAAGAAATAATCTTTTCTGACCACATATGAAAATTCGTTGGTGCAAAACTTTAGCACCACTTACTCGCGATTTTTCCTTTTCACGAAAACTAAGAAAATTATTTCAACCACAAGCTTAGCCCTGGATTGTCCGTTAAATCGAGCGTCGACTGTATTGAAAATGCTTAGGATGGTTTAAAACAACAGGCGGGACTATGACTTAAAAAAAAGTTACCCGTTCGAGGACAGAGCCAGAAATATACTGGCAGTAATGGAAATTCCGTTTAAGAAATCGTTAGTCTTGCAGAGACAGTTTATATTTTTTGTTTGAAAATTAATATGAACGGACATCATCGCTCTTATTGCCTTTTTTTGGACATTCCATTAATTATTTTTGCGAATAACTAGTTTTTTGGCTGATTTATTCCATCTTCTTTTCTGCTCATCCTTTTATTTTGGTCTTCTCCACTTGTGATGAATCGTATGATTTTTTTGCTTAGAAAATATTCAATATTTCTACGAAACTCTAATTTTTGCAGATTGTGTTCCAAATCGCCGTCTCCATCCTATAGGTGCGCCTATTTCTCAGGGGCTAGTGATCACTCAGCCCATGCAGGGCAATATTGTCCACTACGTATGGAAAGAAAAAAATGATCAGGTCTATGCTATGATGAGCGATTTGTTCACCTGCAAGGAGGTCGTATTATTTATAGTATTTTCTCTAAGGCACCATGGGGTCTTATTATTCAATCCTTCTTGGGACATGCGGCTTTATTAGAAAGTGGGGTATTACTAGAAAAAATACGGTTTTTTATTTCAATTAACTGTCAGTAAAGCTTTTGCTAAATTTTCAGCGTGGACTGAAGCACACAGAGTTGTTGCGCAGAGAACAAGTGCTAGAGTTCGGCGACAACATTGACTTTACCGGTACCCTCTTTGAAAATTTTTGGGTTCTGTTAATATAGCTCCTCTTTATTTTCATTTTTGAAAAATATCTTTTAACTAAGCAACTCTTGATTCTACTGGATTATTGGGGCATTGGAGTATAGCTGCGCACACAAACATAACTGAGACATAAATCACTATTTCTTTGTGGCTATACCCAACTGTTATATGCAGCTCTTGACTCTACTAAATTATATCCCTCACTAATGCTTAGCCAAATACTAACTCTCGCCAAATATTCCCAAATCACGATTTTTAGCGTATTATGGCTAGATTGGCGCATCGAGTTTTTATTTCGCAGTGGAGTCAACTTTTCTTTCATATTTTTAAAACTATTTTTTAAGAGAATGCTGATAAAGAAGTTGTTGACTATGAGAAGACCATTAAAACCTACAAGACCCAATGTTTGAACGGTAAATATTTGGTGGGTTTTCATTTTGTTGTTGCAAAGGAATGTAAAATTTTTAATGTTCTTCATTTTTAGCTGAAAACCCTCTGTGTTCTTAGCCCCGAAAAGCCAAGAAGATGCTGGACAAAGGCTTTTGGTTTCCTCGACATCTCCGGTCTTCAGATCTCAAAGCAAGCTATTCCCAATGTGACTTTGGAGTTCTGGATTGAAATTATTGTCAACTCCAACAGAACCATCAGTCCCAAATTCCACAGTTTCGAAGGTGTGGCTCAGGACGACAGAACGGTAAGCACCAAAAATTTGCAATGCCCATCATCAATTTCTAGTTGTACTGCAGGTTGTCTGGGAAGCGGTATTTCTTCTTCTATAGAAGTTTTTGACAAAATTTTCTGCTTTTATTTGAGGACTGGAATAGGGCAAACAAACCAAAGACCACCTTCAGTTGGGACCACTCTGAAGACGAATTTGATGAGGCCAATTATGTGGAGAAGAATGATGAGCAACTCCTTGGGGTAGATTAATTTTTCTTTGCTGTGGGCTGACTAATTTGTGCTTTTTGCAGATAATGACAAATCTGGAGGGTGTTTTGATTGGACGTTTCGACATTTTCTGCCCTGAGATGAAAGACAAACGAGTGTGCATCGGACTTTGGCTGAAGGATCAGGAAGTACAGGAGCCTCCACTCGGCCATAAAATTAAGTTTGACGCCTTCTACAGTGATGTGTTGGATACATTTGTTGCCTACTATTATGAAATCTTCCCAAACCATGTTCTCCATTTTGACGTCATAAAGATGTATCAAAGCAGCATTTATAAAGTTGGTTCTTTCTAATTTTATTTTCTATACAAAATGTTGGAAGGATAATAGAGGGTAGGGCAAGGTAATAATCATCCAGGTAGTCTGACAAGGACAAAAAATCAGACTCGCGTTAATTCTAGTAGAATAACTGCCTTTCTATTTTTCAACCACATTAAGGAGTGTGCTTATATCGGAGACTGGCAAAGGTGGCATTCTTAGCTTTATATGCTTCAATTATTAACAAAGTTATACTAAAAATTAGAGATAAAAAGGTGCCTTCGAAGCAGGCCCTGCGGGGCCCCGAATTAAATTTCGGGGTTTTTTGAAGCCTTCTTTTTTGTAAAGTTTTTGCGGAGAAAATTTTTACAAGTGCTCATACATACGGGAGGTTCACCAGAAATAGTAAACTATGACTAAAAGTTTTTCGTTGCTTTTACATGCGAGATTAATGCGAGCAATCTTTGCAATATATGCATTCCAAGTTCTTTTTGCTTAGGTCCAGTAAAGAAGTGAAAAGGTGATAAGTTATCATTTTTCATTAGAAGTGAGCAAAAAATTTTGCTGAATGCATGCCCTATCAAGATTTTGCTCGAATTCATCTCACAGGTTAACTCTCTAATTCTCAAGCATTTGTAGTGAAAAAAGATGGTTTACAGATTTGTTTGCCCTTGACCATCTGTCCACAGGACTTGCTCGGCCGTTTTTATGTTCATCCCTACTTTGGGCTAATCGCTGATCCAATGAACTTCCTTGGCATCCTGCTCTACATAGACCCTTTGCCAATCACTCCCTACATCCACGCTTTTGTTGTGGACAAAAAGGTTTTCTGACAGAATAAGTTCTATTATAATCCAAGCGTGTTTAAGCCGTCTCTATTAGCCCGTTTTGAGATCCAGGATGTGCCGACTGAAGTGCTTGATTTGATAACAGATTCTGAAGCTCAAATTGTTGGTTTATATCGTTTATTTATACGTTATTTTTTATATACCTGAAAATGGTACGTAGAAACTATTACTATCAAGGGCAATAGCAATAGAAGAAAGGAAAAAATTGAGCTTGTAGAGCGACGTCATAATAGGGGCTGACTGTAACGTAAAAGTTCCCAATTGCTTGTTCAAGTAAGATAGGAAACACTCGGTATAGTGTAACCATATATAGATATAACCATACTTGCACGGGTAAGAAATTGGAGGGCGAGGGCATCACTGGACATCGCTCCGCTGAAATTGTGTGGAAGTGCCTGTGACTTGGATATTTCAGGCTTCTCAACCAATTATGACTGAAGGCTTCTATTTGAATTCCCGTCTCGGTATGGTCTATTCCCCCAAATACCCCACTGAAGTGTTCCAATTCGGCGATGAGAATGCTTGGAATGCTTATCCTGTCGGTACCTGGATAAGGTTTACTTCGGAGTATGACCCATCTGAAAATGAACATCGCCACTACATCTACCAACACGAGATCATCAGGGAGAAGCCACCACTAGAGTGTGCTCTGGTGGACATGCGCTATGAGGTAGTATTCTTAGATGACAAACGGGCAATACAACTCTTTTCAGTTTATAATTGAGGTGGAATTTCACGCCAACCACAAACACCTGCTCTACAACCGTTTGTTTGGTTTTGTAGCTGATCCAGACAAAAAGTTTTTGCGTAAAGCCAAATACAAGAAATTTGATGTAATTGTGCAGGTAACAACCATAATACAATCATACTAATCATAAAGCTGGAACACTTTTTAGGAAGACCTGGATGGTGAGGCCCTCACACTGTTCAAACTCAAGAGAATGGCCATGCCAAATGAAAGGCTACGGGTAAGTAAGATATGAAGTGCCAACTACGTTTCTTTTTCTAACATCTAATTGGGTGATGCAGTGGGCAAGCGTGGCTCATACACATAGGCAGATCTACAGTGCGCTTCATAATTTTACGTTCACTCCAATTTTTTGTGATTTAATCACAAGAATTATAAGTTTTTGTAAAACAGGTATTACCACGAAAAAGAGCGCGGCCGAAAACAAAGAACACAATTGAAAAATCGAATAAATTTTGGGAATTAAAGAATTTGTTGCACAAAGTTCAAAAAACGGGCGTTTCATAGTTTTACGTTCAGTTAGGAAAACTATGATTTATTGACGACAAAGGACAACATATAGTAGCCCGTATAACCTCCGCTATTTTTAATAGTCGTAAAAATTCGATTTGGCATACTTTTAACGAGATTTTGGAGCACTTCCGGCTTAACCCTTGCAACAGCATACAGCATCCCTTGCAACAGCATCCTGCAGCAGCATCTTGCAACAGCATTTTTCAATTGTATTCGATGTTTTCGGCCGCGCCCTTTTTCGTGGTAATATCTGTTTTACAAAAACTTTTTTGTGATTAAATCACAAAAAATTGGGGTGAACGTAAAATTATGAAACGCACTGTATACTTACAAGGAAAGGGCGCGAACCGTATATTTTCACATGAAAATTCTGAATGGAATATCTTGTAGAGCATGTTCGATTTACCATATCAAATTTCAATATTATCGGCAGACAAAAAAATCAGCTTAGAGGCTCAAGAAACGTGAAATATTGGGTGGCGAAAAGTTCCGCGGAAAATTATATTCAATTATTATACATAAAATTTGATTTTTGTATCATTTTAAAGCTCTTATAGGGAGAGTGCTCTTATATCGAAAGTTTTTGGAATAAAAATTATTTAAAGTGCCTTTATAACGAGAGTTTCACCAACAATAAGATTTATACCGAAAAGTCAACAGCAACATAGCGCTCAAAATTCAATTCATCACTAGTTGAAATATTCTGAAATATTTTCACAAGAAAACATTTTAACTTTCAAAACTTGCGTCAGCTAGCAAAAATTTATGTTTTAGAATGATGGTATTCAGAATTTGGATGAAAAATTTTGTTTGCCTTAATATAAAAAATAGAAAGTCGACTGTGAGAAGGGACTGGGTCCAGGCGTCCGTTAAATCAAGCGTCCGTTAAATCGAACGTTATTCTCAGTGAATTTCATTGAAAACCAACCAAACCAAGTAGGATTGTCCGTTAAATCGAAATGTCCGTTAAATCGGGGGTCTGTTAAATTGAGCGTCGACTGTAATCAATATTTTATGTAGGACTCTGCAAGGGGTAGCCTACAGAGGAAGGTTGCACAATCCCGCCAATTGTCGAAGCCTACACCTGTGAACTTCAACTTCTTCTCAAGCTCTGAGGAAGATAATGAAGAAGATGATGCCTTCCCAATCGCCGAAAAGTTCGCAGAGATGGACGAAGACGAAGTAAAAATGTCTCAAGTGGAGTGAGTACTTATATTCAATTCAGTTTTTTTTTTAACTTAGTGTGACTCAATTAGATTCAACCAGAAGTACTCCATTAGAGAACGACAACTTAAGGCTCGGGCCAGAAAACAGGAACGGGATCGAATTGCCAAACATCAAGCTAACTGAAATCTTTCTGTCTATGTGATTATCATATTTCTGTCCTATGTGATTGCTTTCATTTTGACAACTGATACAGGATGTAAAATTTAGTCGGATGTGGATGTGAGATCATTGAGTTGGACATAGAACAATTAGCCATGGTTTTTTCCAAAAATTTTGATATTTTTGAACAAAAGTACCCAATTTAAAAAAATTCTATCATTCTAAGACTCTTAAGTTGTCAAAATGCTCTCGAAAATCGGAATCTGAAAAAAGAATTGTCAAAAGTGGCTTGCTTGCTGATATATAATCAAAAGTTGAACTACCGACATTTTGTAACACCGACCAACTTACTTGCAGCTATATCTCGACAAACAAGCCATTTTTCTAAATTTTGCATTCAGATTCGGATTTTTGAAGACATCTTGAACAGTAGGAATCCTTAGAATGAAAAAAAAACTTTCAAAAGATGGCATTTTTATTCAAAAATATAAAAAAGTTTGGAAAAAACATGGGCAAGTGTCGTTTACCCGTTTTCTGGTGGTATCATTGAAAATAAGATATAAAAACACCGTAACTATACAAACTAAATAAACCACCAATTTTTGGAAGTCACGGAAAATCACCGATGTTGTTACCAAAATTTATAAGATCGCTTGTAATTCAAACAACTCTACTTAATTCTTTTCAAATATTTCATTCAAAAGCACTGAAAAATGCCACACTTGAAAATGGTCGTGAACACTTTTTTGATAGCCAGCAAATTGAGGAAGTCTCTTATATCGTACGTTTTCCACAAAGCCATTTTGTTGGTCTTGCAAATGTGGCAGAAGTTGCACTTTAAGTAGCAGTTCACATGGCTGAAAGAAAAGAAATGAGCTGAATTGAAAAATTTTACGGTCAACTCTCGATATAACGTCACCTCTTTTTCAAAAATGGTGACGTTATATCGAGAGTTGGCTTTTTAAAAGGTGAAATTGTTGAGTTGTGTAAAAATGACCGACAAATTCAGAATCCTCACGATTTTTTGCCTTAGAGACATCAATATCAAAATGGGCAAAAGATGTCAAAATTTGAGGAAAAAAAATGGTCGGACCCAGCTGTGGATCGAAC
>BBSZ01007500.1:0-40747 GCA_000981365.1 Subanguina moxae | reverse complement strand
AATAGCCTTTTCATGATTCTTTGTTTTTGATTCGATTATTCGTTTTGCTCGCCTCTAGCTAAAACCCTTTATCCCAAGGAAGCAAGACATAAACATAAGGAAGGCAAGCGAAACTTGAAGATGCTTTTCTTAAAAGGGTTTCAAAGGATGCTCTAAAAATTTGAAAATTAAAAGTTTTAGACTTTTCTTAAAACTCAAACACAAACTTTACAAAAAAAGAAGAGCGAAAATAACAGAAAAGAGACCCGACCATGGAAAAATCAATAATGAAATTCAAATTTCAAAAGCTTGGCGTTACGATAAGCCGTTTAGCCAATTTTGGGACAAATGTCCCAAAATTGGCTAAACGCCTACGCACCAAAAAAAGGTCTAGGAAGGGCCCACTCAGGAAAAGAGAAAATCTTGAACATAGCTTTGTCAACAGGGCTTTACCGCATAAAAAAGCTCTGACATGCTATTTTCATGCATCCAGAGCTTCTTCTCGAGCGATTTTTCTCTCAGGTATGGGTGTGTGCGCATCTCAACTCCAAGCCCGAGGCTCTAATACAGTAGAGTCAAAAAATGTTAATTTGGCTCCAAATACCCTTTCACGCCCCTTTCATACTCTTTTGGAAACTGTGAGCCCGTAAAATTTCTTTTCTTTAGTTCGCCTTAGTGAGGAACTTTGCCTTCACCTTTAACATCCTCAATCGAGTTTATTACTCGTTGGACCATGGTCCCGACAAGATTGTCTACCCCAATGGCGCATTTATTCTCAGATCACCTCAGGAACAAGTCAGGTTAGTGATGTGGGACAATTGATTGAAGAATATTTTACACACACATATGTTTTAGAATCCCAGGCTGTAGATCGGTGCGATATTTGATTATATATATTTTTTTCTTTTTTCGCCTAATAAAAGCTTTTTATAGATTTATCATCGTCAGATGGATGAAATAATGGTGAGTTTTTTTGTAATTTTTATGTCTTTTTTGCGTTTCATTGGTTTCTTTTTAGACTCCCTTAAGAAAACTGAACGTAGCTATAGACGAATTCGCTGCCTTTAAAGCTGTACTTCTTTTTAATCCAGGTATCTTAACTTTTTTGCTCAAAATCAGCTTTTTTTAAATATCCTTAAAGCTGGCCTAGCCCAAGCCTAAGGCTTATTTGTATGCCCAAATTTAGTACTTTGGTCAGAAACTACCAAAATGCCTTGGGGCACCAATATGCCTGATATGTACATGCCTAAGTGTAGTTTTAATTTTGTTATTTACAAGGTTGCCATTTTTTGCCATTTGCCAAGGTTGCTTAACTTGTAAGCATCTAAAACAACAGGGGACCAAGGCAAAAATAGGCATGATTTGGAATGGGGGCCCAAGCTGCGTAAGTACCCCAAGATACCCCCACCACTTGTGAATTTCAACTAATTGTTGTCTTTTTATTTTTTGTGTGGAACGTGATCACACTATTCTTTCGAAAATAAAAAAAATGCTTGAAAAATAATTTTTCGAAATTTTTTGATTGTCAAAAATAGAAGCCTTGGAGCTTCTATTAAAGAAACCTGGAAACCTCTTTTGTAAAACTAACTTTTACAATTGCTTAGACGCTTGTGATTTGTCTGCGGAAAGTCATGCAGAAGTCAATCAGCAGAGGACGAAATATCTTACAAGGTTGAAAGCTGAGTAAAACAAAGATCTTGTTGACTAATCTGCTTATTGTTCAGCCTATTTCATCTGATCACGCAACGACAAAGTCAGGGGCTTAATGCTGGTATTCAAAAATACGGAACCCTACTAATGATGGCCCCTTCTATACAGGTACTATAAAAATTCACGTCTTTTTAAACAAAACAAAAACTCTCACAAAATAATTTTTCTATTATGCAGAACATCATTGATCAAAATGACGAAAATATGCAGGTGATGGAGGTAAGTGAACTTTTGTTCTCTTATTTAAAGACTAATTAAAGACTAAAAAAGTTTCTTCAGGTGTTTGGCCACTTCTGGAGAATCAATGGATTTGTCAAAGAGTTGTGTATGAAGTAGTAGTTGTTGTTGTTGCGAACAAACCCACCCTCGTAATATTTTTTTTTAATAAATATATATTTCTAGTTGCAGTTGTTATTTATTTTTTTAATAGACAAACAAAGAAAGTATTTTATAAAATTCCATTTCAAACATCTCTACTGCAAAAACAGCTATTTGTTGTACTAGAAAACAAAAAAAATAAATGCTGCGAGTAACCAAAAATTTTTAGTTGTGCCTTTTTGCCCAAAATAACATCGTGACTAAAAGTTACAAAAAATATGAATCGGTGCTCAATGTAAAAAATCATTTCTCCTGCATGTTGGTGGACTCGCACCCGTGAATTTTTTTGATGACACCTTTCAAAAAAGCCTTCATACCGTATTCTCTCTAATAGAAGTTCTATTATAGAACCACCCCTCCCCCTAATTCAAAATCGTGTTTTTGGCATTGTGTTTTTGACCTACATTTTGCAGACGACTCTCAGGCAAGTTACGCCCCAAATTGTAGCTGAAACAATAAGCTACAATTTAATTTGTAACGCGCTTAAGGCTTGTCTGGAAAAAAGTAGGTCAAAAACACAATGCCAAAAATATGATTTTGAATTGGGGGGTGGTTCTATTAGAGAGAATACGGTATTCTTAGTGTTTCGACACACCCGTACAATTTGAAATTTGAACAGTTAGAGATGGTTTTAGGAAAATTTTCTTGAACTTTTCAACAGAGATCCTATATTTTATAGTAATTTTATTATTCTGAGGTCATCTAGTAGGCAAAAAGACCTCAGAAGTCCGAATCTGAAAACAGAATTTAAATAAGTGGCTTACTTGCTGAGATATGACCTAAAGTTGGAAGGTCACCAATAAAAAGTGCCAGTGTCTAAACTATATCATATCTCAACAAGCCATTTATTGAAATTCTGTTGTCAGATTTCTGAGGTCTTTTTGCCTACTGGGGTGCCTCCAAAATTCCGAAAAACATATTTTGAAAAACCATCTCTAATTGGAAATTCTGTGTAAAATTAGCCAATTTTTGCAAGTGAGTGCTTCTATTTTTGGTGTTTCAAGTGTAATTCAAATCCAGGTTGGGGTTAAGTAAATACAGAATTGTAGTTGCAACAAAAAATTTCTTTGTTTGTCGTTGTTTGTCCTCATTATCACCTCAAAATAGACTTTGTATCCATTCTTTTTCTCCCTCTTACTTCTCCGGTTAATTATATTTTGAGATTCCAGTTTAAGAGACAAGTGCACTCATGAAAGAGTAGGTCCACTACATGTGGTATCAAATTTTTTTTTTGTCTTGTATTTTCCCTCCTTCTCCTAGCTAATAATGCCGGTTCCAGAACACAAAATCCTGTCATGAATCATTGAATTTTTTTTGTCTTTGGTATCAGAGATTGTTTTAGTCATTAGATATTCCAATTTCAATTATTTTAACAGCGATTTGGAGTGTTTTTACTAAAGGTTTTTTTGCCATATACTTACAAGTTAACATTTTAATACTTTTTTTTGTTGAATGAAAATTGTTGTCTTTGTTTCAAACTTTTTGGTGTAGAATTTGGCTAGAAATTTATTGAGAAAAATGTCTAAACTTTTGCTTGTGTTGTATATTATCAATATGCTGTGAATTATATTCATACGAAAAACTATAAGAATAAACTATTTTTTTACTCATGTATGTACGCTTTAACACACTCAATATTTAAAAATAACACATTAGACTTGTAGGTTTGGCCGTCGAACAATTTTTTAATTTTACTAGGGTATCCTTGTCTAAATACCTTTTACTGGTCGTGTGAAAGATGTTTTTTTAGGCATAAACAGCGGAACATTGGGTGCTGCACTACTCCTCTATTATGACGCAGAGCAAAGGCAACAAAAGATGAGAGTCAAATAAACAATGGTAAGGGAAAAATCAAGATACACTGTGAATACCATTTCCCGCCTGGATTCAAATTGCCAACACTGCTTTCAAAGATTTCGCAGCCTTTTCAGTAGGAGTTTTTTGGAGATAAATGATATGAGCGTATGGACCAGTATCATAGCTACGACTTTACTAAAAAAACACAAATTGATGCGTTTAGTTATCACTTGTGAGCATATATATTCTCTTTTTTATTTTCAAGGTTTACAGGTGGCTTTTATTCAGTTTATGTGTCATCTCAAAAGGGGCGAAGGGGGCTTGAGAGTCAGAGATGCGCGCACAGACTTACCTGCGACATGAATCTGAGCAATACTCTTGATCAGAGAATGCATCTAGAGGCACTTTTTGCCCTGGTATAGTAGGGGAAACGGGCGAATAGCCTTTAGAAAAAGTGGCCAATTGTAAAAGCACTGAAACGTAGCAGATAAATCACAACATATAACATGAGAATGTATACCTAAGAGAAGAATGCTTATTAAACACATAGTCATTCGATCCTTCTTCCCCTGTTTTCTCTAACCGGTCAGTGGTCAGTGAAACCAGCCAAGTAGGGGTGACAATTCTTCAAAGCAAAAGCATTGTTAGACATTAGCTTCAAGTGGTGTTAGACACCAGTTAAACAAACCTCCTTTCTCTGTTTACATTACCCGGGTCAATCTCTAGTCCTTTAGCCTTATTTTGGTGGGATTTTTCCCAGAGCACAGGACCACCAAAAATTGTGTGTGTACGCACAAATGCATCTATCTGCATATAAATGTGTGTGCATTGGCTGGACTCCTCTCCTCTTTTATAATGGTGGAAGCTCTGGACTGACTCCTTCAACTACTGCCCAGAGGGGAGGGCCGCTTAGAAAACATTGCTATTGCTTTTTGCAGAAGGAGAATCCTTTTAAAAATTCAATAAGAATCTTCTCCCACTTGCCTAGTTGGCCATTTCCTGGTGACTGCCTGTTGAATTGGGCCCATTCATCCGTGTGTTTGCCAGTGTTTTAGCTATTTTGGTACATTTTTATTTGAATCGGACACAATTTAGCTGAAAATTGTCGTTTAATCGCCTTTTCTTGTGTTTATGCCCTTTGAATTAGCGCACTTTTTTGTGAGTGATTGTGTTTTGGATGGGTTATCTTCAGCTTCTTCTCTTCCTCCCTTCTCCTTATTATTGGACTTTTTTTGTCTTTGCAAATTTTGCGCCTTATTGGCTCTAATTTTCGGCGATTCACAGTACTTTTTGAAGTATTGTGCAAAAGTATGTTTTCGGGCAAATCAGTAATGAATTATTTAATAAAAAAAATTGTGAGTTTCAATAGTTTGCAGACTTTGGCTGTTACAACTCTAAGCTTTTGACGAATGGCTTGAGTTATGGGTTGATTAAATTATTTTATTTATTTTCAACAATTTTAAGCGTTGGAGTTGTTTGGGATGGGGTCATAACTAAGGCGACTGCTAATTTTGGATTTTTCTTGGAAGCTGCTTCTGCTTGAATATTCTCTTTGAGCAGTGAATTTCCTAGCAGAAAAGATGAGTTGGAATAACATGTGCAATATGCCGACTATCTCAGAAGGTTAGTTCATTTTTTTTTCCAACAGGTCATGTCTTCTTCTTATAGACGGAGTAGATCGGACGACATCGATTTTTGATGGGGATGAGACGCTAGCAATGAATCTGCAAGACAGTAAGATCGAACAGCTCATGGTGAGCATGTTGGACCAGCGAGACAAGCTCAACGATCAACTCTTAAAAATGCAACATAGAGTGGAAGAGATGGAAGACCGCCAACGCGAGTCCGACAGAGAAAAAGATTCGTTGAGGAGGCAGTTAGAAATTCAGACGCAGCATTTGCCAGGGGTATCTCGTTGCTTTCATTTCAATCCAATCTGTTTCTACTGTGTGGTTTTTACAGGAATTACCAGCACTAACTAGAGAATTAGCACAAACTCGAGACCAGATGCTTGAAAAGGATGAAGAAATCGTAGAATTAAAGGCAGAGCGCAACAATACTCGTTTGCTTCTGGAGCATTTGGAATGTTTAGTTTCAAAGCATGAGAGGGTAATAGTTTTTTTACAAGAGTTTCTTTCCATGAGTTTCTTTCTTTCTTTTTAAGATTTTACTAAATCTTTCTCGGATTTTAGTCCCTGAGACTGACAGTGGTGAAAAGACATTCTCAAACGACAACTGGAGTTTCGTCTGAAGTGGAGGTTTTGAAGGCTTTAAAATCACTGTTTGAGCACCACAAAGCACTAGAAGAGAAGGTTTGGATCTTATAAAACACCTGTTTCGAAAGTTTCTCTATTTAGGTGAGAGAACGTTTGAAAGTAGCGATGGAACGGGTCCAAGGCTTGGAAATTGAGCTGAATTCAAAAATGGAAGAGAATGCAACTATCAGATCTAAATTAGCTATGGCCATGGCGGAAGCAGAAGAACATGCAAAGCAGGTAGTTTAAAAATGTTAGCTTGAAAGTGATTCTTACAATGTTTTCTTAATTAGATGAATGGTAATGAAAATGACAAGGCAAAAGATTTTACCAATAATGCAGAAATGGCAGCTAGGTCAGTGGAATTGCAAGAGCAGATTGAACGAGTTTCACAAGATCTATCCAATAGCATCAAACAAGTTAATGAACTCAATACAAGGTGATTAGAAATGCGTTGCACTTAATCGTTATCCATATATTTTTTTCACTTCAGAAATTCTGATCTTGAAAATGAATTGGCGGAAGCTCAAAGAGAAATGCGAGCAGCTAGAGAGCAAACTTCTAATCTTGAACACGCGGTGCAAGAATTGCAGGCTGAGCGAGACGAACAAGCCGCCAAGATCAACTCTCTAGAAAATCGTTTTCTAACAGCTCAGCGAGAAGCGTCTTGCATGCGGGACCTGAATGACAAGTTGGAATATAAGGTGAATACTCTTTTGTAATCATTCTGCCAGAAATTATAGAAGTACGACGTGAAGAACTGAATCAGAAATAATTGGTTGTCAATTCAGTTTTCCAATGCAGTCGGCTCTAGTTATAAAAACCCGTTTTGTCCTCTCCCAACGGAGAAAGGGACTCTTAATACAACGCCTACCCTTACATTTTGCAATAATTATGAAAGCCTATGCGACTATCGATGTAATTAGGCGTGCATTCAGAAAAAAATTTTCGTTCGCCTCCTGCCGGTTGGATCTAACGGTTCTCCTTATAACGACACTGCTTCAACCTGTCTCCAATGGGTCTTTGTAACGAGAATCGACTGTAATTGCTAGTATTTAGTTGGCTAACAAAGATGCGTCTGTCAGACTTAACGAGGAAAAAGTTCATAGCTTGCAAGAGAGGTTGGAGCTAGCCGAAAAGCAGTTGGCACAAAGTTTGCAAAAAGCTGAATCCTTGCCATCAGTAGAAGCAGAATTGCATGGTTCTATGGTTCTCTTACAACAGAGAATGGAGGCGCTCACTGCTGCTGAACAGGTTGACTTCCAATACTTCAAAGTTTCTAACATTAAAACCTTCATTTTTAGAAGCAGTGCTCTGCAGAGGAAAGGATACAACGTCTTGAAACTCTTCTTGAAGAACGAAGCTCAGAGTTGGAGAGAGCGGTGCAACGAGAGAAGATGAATGAAGAACATAGCCAACGACTTTCTTCCACCGTTGACAAGTAAGGGTCCCTTCCCTTATGGTTGAACTATTTTCACTTTTCTTATTTAAGACTTCTTTCTGAATCCAATGATAGACTTCAACTTCACTTAAAAGAACGCATGCAAGCTTTGGCTGATAAGAACAGGTTGACTCAACAGTTGGAACAGGCCAAAAAGCTGTTTGATCAGGTTTATATTAGTATTCTGGTGATTATTGTAGCTGCTGTACATAATATATTAAGTGGCCTTCCTGTACCAATCCCACCTCGGTGGTTCCCACCTTGGTGCAATCATAGCACCGCTCATCCCCCCCCACCCCCGTAATAATCCTGTTTCACATGAAGAAGTGGATGCATAATCGGACATGCCCGATTGATACCCTATATAAAGTAATTTAAACTTTTCAGAGTGAAAGAACAAAAGATCGCGCTCAAAGAGATAATGATGCCCTGCGAAAAGACATTGATGTGTTGAGAAACCAGCTTTACTCTGCTCGAACTGCTCAATTCTATTCCAGGTGGGACTACTTTTTTCCTACTTCCTTCTATTTTCTTTACTTTGTATGATTAAACTACTAAATTGATAGGATTTTAGACTGAATGGACATGCCGGCTACCCTCTTCCGCATCAACAACAGCAATCATTTATCTCAATTCCACCTAGCAGAATTCAAGCTTCTCCGAATCAAGTCGTTCAACAACAACCTGTGCCTATACAAAACTTTGCTCCCCTTCTAGGTACCCGTCGGGTGCAGAAGGCTAGGGCGGCTGCTTTGCAAGATGATCCGACCAAAGTTCAAACTTTAAATGAGCAAGAATGGGATCGTCTCCAACAAGCACATGTCCTAGCTAATGTTCAACAGGTTAAATTCTTTTTTCACACACATATCTAAAAATCTTTTTACTTGGGTTTACCTTGGGCAAGCAAAGCAAAAGTCTAATTTTAGCAAAAAATAATAATTTCTGAAATTTTAAAGGAAGATTTGTAAACGTCGAAGAGTTTTTTAAGCGAAATTACAAAATCTGAAAAAATAGCCCACAAGACGGTGATTTACCCTTGTCAAACCTTCTTTAGAATACTCTAGCTGGTACAGAGAAAAGGTTTTGAAAACTCCGAAAATAGCCATGATCTTTTTCGGATAATCTACCCCTTGAAAACCACATCTGATGCAGAAATAAGTATATATGATACAAGAAAAAGCATATCTGATGCAAAAAAGTATTTCTGATGCGAGGAAAAGTACCATGCTATCTAAATTCGCTTATTTAGGCCTTTTCAAACTCTTCTTCCATGCTAGATATGACTCCTTCAGGGCCTGTGCGTGGCTTAGTGAACGGTGGAGATGAGGTGACCTCTCCAGATCCTCATACACTAGCCAGTGTGCTGCAGGAACGACTTGATGCAATCAATTCTGAGATCCGAATGATACAAGAGCAAAAGCAGCACGCAGAAAGAGCTGCTGAACAATTGGAGCATGGCTGGATGAATGATATGAGTCCAGGAAGTATGATGCAGCAGCCATCTAGTTACTCTAATTATGATGAGGCTGCAGCGATAAATAACGCATATGGAATGGGCAATAGATCCTCACCGAGAAATTCTCCTCAATATGATTATTTGATGGCCAAATACAATAATGTGAGTTTAAAAAACCGTATTTTCTCATTTTTAACCCCTGCGGCTGTATGATTTAAATGGGGGTTGTAGAAATTCGGTATGTCGGAATATATTTTCCGTAAAAATGGCGTTTTTCGTGGCTTATTTCAGATCTTCCATAGTGAGAGTTATTTTCAACCCCTTTTTTTCGTTGTGTTGATCATTTTGGCTGTTTAACGAGCCAAAATTGTATGAAGGAAAAAAGAAGCTGTTGTCCGGGAATAATAAATCTTTGACGTATTTTTAGTTATACTTACGACAAAACTTGAGACGATAAATTAATTTTTAAAATCCAAAAAATAAGGCGTTGTCTTTACAGGGGGATCTTTATTTTGCGAAAAATGATAAAATGTATAATAATGTATTTTTACAAATTTGTAAATTTGGTTTAGGTTTCTGCTCAGAGTCCACCATCGACTTCCTGCATGCAACATGATATGGAGGGAGAAATGCAAGATGACTCAGTATTTGCAGATAAATATAATCACATGATTGATCATACGCGGTACCCCACTCAACTAGACCAAATGCAAGAAGCTTTACAAGGCAGAAGCATGGATGACCATGAGTTCAATGAGCGATTAAGTCCCTCTTCTTCCGTATCCAGTAGCCAAGAGGTGGGTGGCAATGTTTACTCTAGCAATGGAGGCAAGATGAAAAAGCGGTCAACATCAACCAGCAGTGGACTAAAGAGTCTGGGACGAATATTCAGCTCAAAGAAAAACAAAAATGCTGAAATGAGGTTTGTGTTTACATGTTTTCAGCTGTTTACAGTAAAATATTGAGTGGTAATCTATCCTTTATTAGTGTATGGCTAGTGAATCATAGTAGAAAGGTTTATTAAACAGGCTAAGCAAAGCATAAGTACATACGGCAAGCACAGATCACGAGTTTCAAAAAGTAGTCCGCCAGAAATCCCCGTTCGACTTTTATAGCCAATTTTGTTCTTTGTGCTCTTTCGTTGGCACGTTTTTTACAAGAGATGGCAAACTCACTGATAAGCTTGAAAAATTATGTGATCAGAGGAAGAAGAGAAGCCAATTTTGGAATGTGTACAATTCATGGGGAGATTAAAGTTGTTTAATGAGAATTGGATTGCTTTTTATTTTTGTTATTATTTATTTTGAAAAATGTATCAAACTGCTAACACACAGCTCTACATTACTTTAATTTCTACTGCGCTTTTTAGTGTGCATAATTTGTTGCAATTTTTAGGCGCAACTTTCCAGACACGGGGGCTTACAGTGATAGTGAAGTGTCATCTCTTGCTAGTGAAGTACCCAACTACTCCAATAAATTACTCAATGGAAGTGCAATGACTCCCGGGGGATTAGCGCCTGATTTTGACAAGAGGAAAAAAAAAAAGCATGAACTTTTGGAAGAGGTAAGCAATCTTGCAAAGTAAACATTTGAATGCAAGTGGTGCGCTACTAGGATAAACTACCCCCCCCCTTAAAAATCGATTTTTTCATTAGTGCCTAATAACCATTTTCGAATATATTTTATGTTAAACAAAAACAAGCAAAAAGATTTTAAAGGGGTTGAGAGCTGTATTGGGAGGGGAAGGGAAAACAATAGAGCTACTTTGTAAAAGGGCTACTCTACCATATTTATTGAGAAGAAGAACTGTATAGGAAGACGAAAGGACGAGTAAGAAGCCACTGTGGAGGAAAAGAGGAGATCTTAAATATAGTTACCTTACAGGGGCCTACCACATAAAGAAGCTCTGGTATGCATGCTATTTTCATGCATCCACAGCTATTCTCGAATGATTTATGTCTCAGGTATGTTTGTGTGCGCATCACAACTCCAAGCCCGGATTTCCCGTCGATCCCATAAGGGGGATTGAGAGTTATAAATGCGTGCACAGACTTACCTGCGAGATGAACTCGAGCAATACTCTTGATCAGACAATACATCTAGAGGTACTTTTTGCCCTGGTCCAGTAAGGGAAATGGGTGAATGGTCTCTAGAAAAATCAATTGACATCCTCCTTTGACTCAATATCTCATTCTTGACACTGTGGTTTTTACCCACTGTTTGCAGACGACTCTCGTGCAGGTTACCACCCAGCTTATCGTCTTAGTTACAAGTTGGATAGAAAATAAGGCCTAAGGGTTGTTAGCAAACTGGGTTTAAAATACAATGGCTAGAACACGGTTTTGAATCAAAAGAGGTGGGCTAACGGAAGGAAATACAGAATGTGAAAATATATAGAGTTTGGTTCCACTTGCTTGGACTCATTTTCATCTGTAACATTTATCTTAAAAGTTTTAGGCAATGAAAGCAAGAACTCCGTTTGCATTATGGAACGGTCCTACAGTAGTTGCATGGCTAGAACTGTGGGTTGGCATGCCCACGTGGTATGTGGCAGCTTGTCGTGCAAATGTCAAGAGTGGTGCTATCATGTCTGCTCTTTCCGACCAAGAGATACAGAAGGAAATTGGAGTGACTAATCCTTTGCACAGACTTAAACTGAGATTAGCAATTCAAGTAGTTTATAGCACATTTTACAGGGTGCCTAGGCTGTTTTCACCTGTTGGAGCCTTTGTCCATCTTTATAGACAATTTTTCTTATCAGCTCATAATATGCTATATAAGGAGACATTTAATTTGCTATTCAATATAAAAATAGCTCACCGAAAAGTATGAAAAGTCAAGAATTAAACAGGACCTCCAATCCGTGAAGAGGTCACCCTGTGTATAATTTAAAGTATATTATATAATTACTTAGCCTCTTAGGAAATGGTTTCCCTCACCTCTCCCTCTGCTCTCCGAACCGCCAGATCTAGTATTGCCTTTGGAGAGATGAACCATGAATGGATTGGCAATGAATGGCTGCCCTCCTTGGGACTGGCTAAATATCGGAGTGAATTTATGGAATGTCTGGTGGATGCGAGAATGTTGGAGCATCTCTCCAAACGTGATTTAAGAAGTCATTTAAAGTTGGTAGATAGCTTTCACAGGTCTGAGTTTACTTTATAAAAGACATGTTTTTGTAGTTGAAAGTACAAAAATTTCCAGAACAAGTCTTCAATACGGAATTATTTGTCTGAAAAAGCTAAATTATGAGAGGAAAACACTAGAGGACAGGAGAAGGGCCGTTGAAAACATTAACAAAGGTCGGTTATTATTAGCGCTGGTCGAAAATTTCATCCTGGAAGTTCCAGCTAAAAACTACATCTGAATTTTTAACTTTATCATGTAACTCGAATGTTTTTTACCTTTCGTGTTAGTGGGTGTATTTAAATAAAATGAGCCCACTTAGACATACAACTTAGTCTCAGAGTAGGCTAGCCGTGAACCAGCACAATTTTCAGGAATTATGGTGTGGTCCAATGAACGAGTAATCAAATGGGTGGAAGAAGTTGGACTGGGTGTTTATGCCAACAACCTCAGAGACGTATGTCTATTTGAAAAAATTTAAACGTCTTATTTGAACGTCCACTTGCTTCAGTCTGGTGTGCATGGTGCTCTGATAGCATTGGACGAGACATTTGAAGTGAACTCATTGATATTAATGCTGCAGATTCCCCAGCAAGACGAACAGGCCCGCCGAGTTCTGGACGCTGAATACAGTCGTCTAATTCAGGAGTGTCGGGCTGAGGCATCCGCTTCTGCCAACCCCACAAGTACTCATCACCAGGGAAGGATATCTGCCAAAACTTAAAAAGACATACCAATTATTGTTGATTTACTCATGATTTTAGTAGTTGGCCAACATTTTTTCCCTAAAGGCCGTATATAATAGGTGTGCGTATAATTTAGACATAGTTACCGTATTTTCTTTGAATACTAGCCCCTCTCCTCTGATTCAAGTGTTTTTGGTATTGTATTCTAGAGCCGATAGTTGCAGATGACTCCTAGACGAGTTGTCAGCCGACTTTTTAAATAAGACGATAAGCAACAAATTAGGTGCTGACCTGCATAAGAGTTGTCTGCAAACAATAAACACGATTCCGAGAAAAAGGTTTTGAACCAGGGAAGGTAATTAGGTAAATGGTCAGTTTAAGCTGGTTATCATTAACATTTTTTAACTTTTAGATACAAATCCTATGCCTTTTAGAAACGTTCTTATTCTGACACCACCTGGTAGGCAAAATGTCCTCAGGAATTCGAATATGAAAACAGGATTTCAATAAGTGGCTTACTTGCTGAGATATGACCCGACTATATATGTATCTCAGCAAACCACTTATTGAAATTATGTTGTCAGATTTAGATTCCTGAGGTCTTTCTACCTACCACGTGGCCTCAGAATAAGATAATTTCTAAAAGGTATAGGAGTTGTACTGAAAAGTGTGAAAAGATATTCTTAGAAACCATCTTAGACTGGCCGCCATCCGCCTAATGAGACTATACTCTCAGGAGATTCCACGCCAAGCTAATGAAGCGCGTTAAATACACAACATTCAGCTAGAAAAGGCCAAATTCGGTTTCTCAGGCTTCTATTTACCGTATCTGGAAATAAAGGTAGGGTAAAAGACCAAGATTTTTTTGGGTGGTTGAAGTTAATTTTACCACGGTTGATTAGTTTTTACCATGGCACACAACTCAGTGCCATTTTTGGTTTTTCTTAAGCCCACTCCATACTTAAACCATTAAAAAACGATTTAAGTTTGTTTCGCGGAAGTATAGAGGGGGCTTTAAGAAATTGACTCAAAATTATGGTAAATTAAGGCTTCAGAAACTCAATCTGACCCTTTTCAACCGAATTTTGTGTACATGGCAGGTTTTATCAGCTTTGCGCAAAATTTTCCAGCGCCGAAGTCTAGTCCTGCCTAAATTTGACGTTCTGCTTTTATTAACCCAAATTGCACAAAAACCAATTCTAGTGAAATTTATCTATAAAACAGCTTTGAATTTTTGTTGTATTATATTGGTTTAATCTATTTCTTTTTTGTTATAATTCATTTGTATAGTTGTCTGTAAGCGGGAAGCTTACCAGTCATTATTTACAGTGGTTAAAAGTTGTTGGAGTTATCGTATATTATCAATCACAACTCCCAGGGCTGTATTGTTTGAAAGAAGCTCTATTTGAGGTGGAGTTTATGCTAACTTTTTTTCAAATTTTTTACCCATTTGCATTTTTGAGGATAAATCAAACCTTCCACCTACCTTGGCATTTGTTATCATTTTATTATTTATTTTTTAATTTTTCTTATTCTGTTTAGCCAGTTTTATAGCTTTTGCCAACCATCCAAAATACCTTAAACGATTTTCCACCGTATCAAAAATGAAGTATTTGCGAGCAATTCTCCTGGCATTAAATAATAGTGCTTCTTGTTCAACTCAAATCGCAATTTCTTAAAATTTAATTTTAAAAATAATGAAAAAATATACAAAAAAATATTGGCGCTACTCGGTTATGATCCTCTCCCCCTCTCCCAAAAAAATCAAATATTGCATAATGACAAAAGTTTTTGAATTAGACAAATAATCATTTCTAAGTATATTTTATATCAAATTTAAGGACTGTGTTGGGAGAAGACGGGACGAATAGGGGACCGCTTTGTAAGAAGGGCTACTCAGGTAAAGAGAAAATTTTGAACATAGTCGCGTTTACAGAGACCTACCGCATAAGGTAACTCTGGTATGCATAGTTTTTTTTATAATTTTGTTTTTTTGTGTTAGGCTTGGGCTTTAGGAGGGTGGAGAGAATATAAATTCCGAGCAGCGTCAAAATTGTTATTTGGAGAATGATCTAATCGTTTTCTTGCAAAAACGCATATTGATGTTTTGTTTGTTGAATGGTATTGTCTGGCTTAATTTCAAAGATCTTGTTTTATATTGAAAATAAAAAATTTACTCTACTCCTGCTATTAAAACCACAAATAAGTGGATCATTACTAAGAAAACGAAATGTACGCGTAGCTGTCAGCAACTTCAACGTTTCACAAATAGAAAAAGTGAAAACATTAGATCAGGTTAAAACAAATTATACCGATTTCTCCCAAAAGTGTGTCTGGCAACTTTTTGAGCATTTGAGGTTTTTGTAGGTCCACACAACGACTCTTACTAAATGAATGGGGGTACGTGCCCTACCCTTGGTGCCCCAGGGTAAGCTTATTCATTTTTTTTATATCCATTCATTTACTACGGGCCAAAATGACATAAAATTATATTTACGCAAAAAACCTTAAATTCATGAGGAACATTTGTTTTGCCACAAAAAATTTGCATATACTCATTTACAGTACTCATTTTTAAAAGGATTTCTTCATTCTGAGGCACTCCAATGGACAACAAAAACCTCAGAGATCTGAATCTGAAGACAGGATTTCAAAAAGAGGCGTGCTTGCTGAGATATGATCAAAACTAGGAGATTAAAGGATAAAACTAAGTTCGCGGCTGACTATGATCATATCTCAGCAAGCCAACCTCTTCTTGAAATTCTGTTTTCAGATTTGGATTCCTGAGGTCTTTTTGCCTACCGGGGTGCCTCAGAATAAAGAAATCCTTTCAAAAGTGACTACTATAAATAAGTATATGCAAATTATTGTGGCGTAACAAAGTGACCGCGTAACAAATGTACTTCGTAACAAATTTTCGCGTAAATTATGATATACAGCCCAACATTCTGCAACCTTTAAAATTTTGTGCTATTTCGTACTATTTTTATACAAACACTATAGAACCTAAAGTTTAGCGAAAAGTATAGAACTCGTAAAGCGGAATTTGGCAAAACGTCTTTTGTATTTTAAAAGCAAAATTTAGCAATACACTAGATGAAAGCGCTTCATGCAAAGCGCTTCATACTTCTGCGCAAAAATTAAGCGTTAATTTTTGGATCAAGCATTTAGCTAGATTTTCGTAAGAAATGAGTGCGAAGTTGGACAAGTTGAGTAAAGCCATCTTTGTTCTGGAACAATCTAGCTTGAAATCGAATGAGTCAAGGTCTGCTCCTTTTGGAAGGTTGATTCAAATAAATATGTTTTTCATTTACGAACACTTATTTTTCAGAAAGAAAAGCAGTTCTGTTGAGAAAGATAGACAAGCATGCCAAGATATAAGAGATGTGCTGACAAGCTGGGAGCTGTATAATCTACACAAAATCGACTTTAGTCGGGCGATTGCCTTGTTGTTCGAGTGTTTGGATCACAAGGTGTGCACCATTTACAACCATTAGGCAGTATATATAAGTATATAATGCATTTTTCAGGAATCAGCTATTCGAATTCTAGCGGACCAGTCTTTGGATGCCATATTCCGAGTAATTCTTTTGTTTTGTTTCAATTTTTTTCCTGCCAACTATGTTATCTAGTTATACAGGATGGCACAAAAGAAAAAGAGATGACGACTTTTGCTACGCTGTATTCATCGGCATAAATCTGTTCATTTGTTAACAAAACGAGGTGCACCTTGAGTTTTTTCTTTGGCATCTTCAATTGAAAATCTTTATGAGCAATACGTCGCACCAACATTCTTGATATCCCATCACTGTTTCTGTTTTTCACTGAGTAATGTTTCTTTTTGAGGTATTCTTGGATTGCTGACAAGCAATGGACCGGCTATTGTGATGTTTTCCTCCGTTCTCGATGATTTTTTTAAAATCGTGATGGAAATTTTAATCGTTCACCAAGAAGCAGACGTCCAAAATCAGCGAGAACAGAGCAAAACATCAAATAGGTCAATTGCTAGTAAGCCCTTCAAAGATGACTCAAAAAAAAATATTACTGAACGAAAAACAGAAACAGTAATGGGGATATCAAGAAGATTCGTGCAACGTATTGCTCATAAAGATTTTCGATTGAAGATACCAAATAAAAAACTCAAGGTGCACCTCGTTTTGTTAACAAATGAACAGATTTATGCCAATGAATACAGCATAGCAAAAGTCGTCATCTCTTTTTCTTTTGTGCCACTCTGTATATAACATTTTTCAGAGATTTCAAATCAAATTCCAACCACAGAGGGTTATTGCCATACTTCTTACTGAACTTTCTAAAAAGTCTTCTGCTCGATCTCTGTGTGGTGCCTTTAATAAGTTAGCTTTGACAATTCACTTGTGCAGGTCGCATAGAGCGGGGTTTGTTTTTTCCTCTCTTGTCTTTTTATCCTATCGCTTGAAAGTTTTAGTATATATGGTCTTCACTTTATGAACTCGTTATGTATTGCCCTTCCACGACCGGAAGAGTCTGTGCAACTAGCCATCGAAAAATCATTTCCTGTCATATTTGCCGAAGTGGGTCCTTTCGTTGGAGTTTCACATGTTGAGAAAGCGGAAGAATTGTTTCAAACTGCGCTGCTGAGTCTTGACTTATCTGGAGCGGCTAATAGATCGGCCTGTGTGGTTATTGCAAATTTGGCCAAGTTTGTTCCATCCGTTTTGCACAAATCCTTCTACAAGCTGTCAAGTGAGTTTATATTGTACAGGGCGCCCAAAAAATTTTGTCTTTTTCAAATGGCCACAATTCCTTTTTTGGGCTTATGATGCTTTTTTGTTCTTGCTCGTTTCCTCTGTTTGAGTTTGTATTGAAAGGAACTTCCACAAATTTAGGTGATTGTCCATGCACCAAAGGTTGGGGTAGAAGTAGAAAAAATGCAAATTTTGCAGTTAGTAAAATTGGTCCCTTGACATGTTATATACCAAGATGTAGCTTTAATGTAGGTTACATTTTGGCATATAACATGTCCAGAATATACCAGCAGAACATAGGTCAAAAACACAATGCTACAAACACATTTTTTTGAATTTGAGGTACCACTTATTAGAGTGGATACGGTATAGTGGCCATTCTATGAAACTTTTTAGGCATCATTTTTGAACCGGATGACATTGAACACAAAGCGCGTCTTACTGGTGCACTCAATACGTTTCGTTTCATGTGGGAGTCAGTGGTGAGCAGCTTGACTGAATTCTCGTTAAATACTCTTCAAAAAGTTTGTGCTTTGTACAATAAAATTAAAGATAACTTGACTAGCACAATCTTATTTTCAGCTGCTTTGTAAAGTGCTTTGCTGTTTGTATTCTACTTCCACTGAGGTTGTTGTAGCTGCTCTAGAGCTCTTGGAATGTGCTGTAACTAATACTCAAACCGGTGTTATGGAGTTTAGTCCATTTTTGGCCGAAGGGAATCAGTGCAATAGTGTGTTCAATTCTCCCTTTCACATGCTCAGTGCTGGGAGCGGTCAAGTGCTAGGATGTCAAGACACCAAGCTGGTCAATGAGTTTTTGAGCATGGAAGGTTGGTCCATTTATAATTAGTTTGTACAAGTGCCAATAATCACCTCAGATTTTAGAATTAGAAAGCGTTATTTCAAAAAGTCCATGGACTTCGATGAATGATGTTTCAGAAGCTTTTGAAAGGGATCCCTTGAGTGGAAGGGAGGGCTCGTTATGGGATTTCCCACAAAGCTCAAATTCTTCTCAGGTTTTTTCCAGCAGCATTCGGCAGTCATCTTTACGTTTTTAGGCAACAGATGAACCTGCTGAAGATTTGGATGCTGACAGCTTTTCCACAGGGGCAGAAGTCTTGGCGGATCCTTTGGTGAGTAGACCAACAAAAAAAATATTTTTTAGTTCTTTTTAATCTCAGTTGAACTGTGACAACTACACGAGTCTAGCTGGTGATATGGTGGGTGAAGGCTCGTGTTCTTCCTCTAGAAACGATTGCATTACTCCGCCTGTATATGGTCAGTTTGCAAAAAGCAGTACTGGAGCAGCAAGTGAAGACGGATTAGTGAGAATTCCAGAATTTTTGCCTGACGACTTTTGTAAGTTACTTTTAAAGGGAAAAATTGTGTATTTATATTCTCAAATGATTAATTTTAGGTAGTCGCAGCGTCAACTTCTATGTTTATTCCTCTTTAATGGTAGCTAAGCGGTTTTTGCTCGCAGGTTTGGGCAAGGGATTAAGGGAGGATAAGGAAATCAGGATTTCACAGGTAAACGTACTGCAGTTATTTTCTCGTTTCTTTATAGTGAATTTCTCAGAAAATCTTGGCCCTATCTTTTCTCTCGGCCACTGTCCAAAAACATCCTTTCATAGCGAAGGAGGCTGTTCATGGATGTCAGCATTTTCTTCACTTGCTTGTCATTTAAAAATTAATTTTTTAGATGATGGGGATCAATTCCTTTCTGATGTTTATGGCTTCCTAGATCATGATGATGATGGCTTTGTAATTGCAGTGTTGAACTTTTTTGTAAACTCTGAGAAAGCAAATTTTTCTAAAGGCAAAACTCACCATATCCATTCAGGTATTTTTTGTGATGTATCCCAACGATGTTATATTTGGCGTTAAAATCAGTACGGGTAGGCCGCAGATGTATGCCTATTTGTGTGCTCGTACCGCATATTTTTGAATGGCCATACACAAATCCTAAATATCCGAAAAGGTGCCCGTAAGGTACCGTATTCTTTGTAATAAGAGGGCCTTTTCTAATAGAAATCACTTTTCTCTTCAGATAACGACTTGATGCAAGCTAAATATTGGTACTTTCATCACATAGCTTGCGATTTTTTGTTCTAAAAGAGGCATAACATACCATTATTTATGTTTTTTACATTTGGCGTATGAATACTCACTATTAACCATTACCTACATTTGTATGCGCGTCGAAAATTTCGACTTATTCGTTAGCCGTAGGCACTAATTACGTTCTTTATATTCCAGGCAAAACATTGTCTATGATAGCTAAAGCATTGCAAAATCGTAATCCAATGAGGTTGAAGGGAGCCTTCCAAGTGTTTGCCAACTCTGTGACCATGCTAGTAATGGATGAACAAATGCTTTGCACCGCCTGTGATTTAGCAATCTCGACCCTTGATGTCGACTATTTTCTTGTTAAAGTAAGTTGTTTTTTTCCATTTCATGCCTCTTTAAAGGGGCTGTACTGTCTTGCCAGGGCTAACCAAATTAGCCTCAAGGCTTCGTTAAATAGATACAGAGTCATTAAAAGGTAATAATCTAAATTCGACGGAATCATCGAAAATAAAAAATAGTCTTAGATTATAAAAATGGAAAATTTTCATATTTTTGGTAGTACTTTTTTCTGCCCGCAAATTTTACTTTTATATCTGCAAAAACGCATAGAAAAAGGTATTGACATTTTTACGATTCTGTGTTATCATCATGCATTTTGCTCGTCATTCACAGCAAGTGATAGCTCATTAGAAAGCTAAGTAATTTCCTCTTAGAGAATTTTTTTATGAACAATACTTTTTTCTGTACGCGAAAGGCGTGTTTATGTCCGCGAAAAGATTCTTACTGCCAATATTATTCGAATATTATAATAATATTATTCGAAAGTCGACAAAGTTTTTCGAAATATATAGCCGGGATTCAAGCCTAGCCTTCGAAATTACAGAAAATAACTTTAGATTGCAAGAGCGGAATTTCTCGCCAGAATTGAATGGTCGAAAGCATGTGCTTATAGTCGTATCTTCTATCAACCCAAGTGCCTTGAAGTGCTCCTGAAACAGGTGTTCGACTCAGATGCCCGAGTGGTGAGTGGAATTTCTTCGATCGGAAAGAAATCCTTTAAAATTTTTGTTATAGGTCAAAGCCACATGCGTTTTATTTTTTTTGGTTGTGAAAAATGCAGAGTTTGATCCACACAAAAGCAGTGTATTCCATAGTAGTATTCCCGATTGGTTTTCTAATTCTGGTCTTTGCCCCATTCCCATGGTATATTTTGACTTGTAGGTAACTGGTCTACTGAAGTTTTTGTGATTTAGGTAGCCGGTTTAAGTGCTTCTCATTATTCTTTTCGTGGCTGTTCGGCAGACATGTTGCTGGAGCACAGCTTGTCGCATGTTATTCAAACTCTTTACTGTCTATCAATCGACAATTTATCCCAGCAACGATCGGGTTTTTTGCAAACGTTGAGTGTACTCACCCAGCACTTCCCACCATGTCTTTATGCCCAAGCTTGGCTTTCCTTCAGAGGCAATGCGAAGCTTGCCAATAACTTTATTGGTTTATTGTTGGAGATGTCAGATTCTTCGTGCTCTTCTTTGACTGAGCTGGCAGCTTTATTTAAACTCATTTCTTCTCTTTTTGCGGGTAACGCATTTTGAGCTTTTAATTGCTAAAAATTTAAACGTAATTGCGCGAAATTTGCAAAATCTTGCACTAGAAAGATCAAAAATGCATTTGCGGTCAAATTGCGGTTAAATCTCAACTCCAAGCCCCGAGCTTCCGTCGCGCCCACCTGTTGTTGAAAAAATTGAGCCCTTTCCTGAATTCGCACGTTATTATCTACCGACCCTTCTAGACAGAGTTGAGCTATTTTGCATTTTTGCAGATGGGGTCTATGATGTTGCAAATACTCGAAATAATTATTCAATTTAGGTGTTTCTGAGCACTCTCTTCTCTCTACGACTAATAAAAAAGAGCAATGTCAGCAAACGCTTGGAATTATAGATGTTCAAACATTAGAGAGCATAATATTGCTGTGTCTAAGGTATTTTTTTACCTAATTTCATGTGTCTCCATGGAGTGAAAGTATGCCAATTTAAAGGGTTCTCAATTTGTATTATACTATAATAGCTGAAGAGAAGACCAAACAATCAAGTGCCTTAACTGCCTCAATATTCTCTCGGCCAAATCTAATTGCTCCGCTGACTCCTAAATTGAGTGAATTGGGTGTGTTGAAGAGCACGTCTAACGAGCCCTCTGCTTCTACACCTTCCACATCTTCAAGGATCACTAATTTGTCGTTCTTGGTTGGCACTAGCGTCAAAATGACTAGATGCACCAGCTATCTTCAATCTGACACCTTAAAGCATTTGGAACCGGCCATCAAAGGTGCTTACAGAAACTTCTTGGTGGGATTTATTTTTAAAATATTTCACTGAATACATCAAAAGATCGGTCAAATTAGAACTTTGCACAATTTTACTCTCTTTTAAAACATTTTACGTGTTTTTGCAAAATTACTTTTTAAAAATTGTTAGATCAAACAACTTTTAGGACACTATTAACGCAGAATGTCATCAACGATTTGTGGAGCCTTTGGAAGCAGCCATGAGTGCCTTTTCAGTGGTGCTGGAAATGGCCAGTTTTTCATTGGTCAGAAGCTTCCTAGAAGAGTTTCTGCTCTACTTGAGAACCCTGTTTGATGTGAGCGTGCAGCACTCTGCCACACTTATTCACCATCTCCTAAAGGTCCTCTTCAGCAAAAATGCCAAAAACATTGCTTCTAATTTGGTTCATGACTTGAAGACCAGCAATGCCACACCTCCTGCAAACAGTAAACTCTAGAGTTATATTTTAAAATGATAACTGAGTTTTAATTTTAGGTGATCTGCTGGAAGTTTACCTGCAAAAAAGTGTCAACGAATTCACTGTCTTTTCTGCCTTCATCAACAAAGCTGAATATATGGAGTATCATTTGCTGAGAAATGCTGGCTGGATGAACGGCAATACACTGAACAAGGTGGAGGTGGTCCGAGAAAACCAACTTAGGGAAATTGGCAATACACTTCAAATGTTTGAACACTTCATTACCAGACTGATCCATATTTATGCACTCACTAATTCTGTTGGAATTAGAATGGCCGTAAGTTGAACATATAGTATACCCTTCGCTACAATATATGCTCGAAATTAATTTGGTTGGCGATCAATCTTATCCTTGGGTATATCCAATTAGCGTCGTATTTTCTCTAATAATCGCCGACCCAGATTCAGAATCGTATTTTTGGCATTGCGTTGTTGACTTACTTTTTGCAACATCCAGGAAAGTTACTAACTAAGTTTTAGTTAAGAGAATAAGCTAAAAAGTAGGTAGTAAGCCAGCTCAGAGTTGTTTGTAAAAAGTGGGTCAAAAACACAATGCAAAGAACAAAATTTTGAATCAGGCATCAGCTTTCATTAGAGAAAATACGGTATACAGTCGAACCTCGATATAACGGCCCAAAAAAAGTTTAACTTAGACACGCAGAAATAAAAACAAAGTATGTATGATATCTGAGATCTTTTCGTGGGCTCAAAATCCGCGCTATAACAACAACAAGGGTGCTAGAACAGGGGTCGACTGTACGAACATATTATTTTTGCCGTTTCCATTTAACTATTACACTATTTTTAGATCCTTGAGGTGCTCACCTGCCTGTCCCTCAACGATGTTCGCTATGAGATGATCGACCAAAACAAAAAGTTCTACAATCGAGTCATCAACCAAGTCAAACAACTCCAGAGAGAAGATGTGCCCCTTCTGCAGCCAATCTTTACCTTTCTGGTGGTGCTCGCCAGAGTCAATTATTTAAGCTTTGGAGATGTGGAAAACATCATTTCGGAAGTTTTTGCAAAATTGGATGAAAACAATGCTCTCCAAGTGTTGAATGCTGTCCACGTGGTTCTTCTGGAGACTATCTACCACAGAAAAACTGTCAATATGAGACCGGTAAAAGTCAAAAACTTTTTGTGCAAAGAATTCGACTTTTTGTTCTCTCATTGCCCCACAGCTGCTTCTCATCTCTGGATACTATTGCTGAATTTGGCCAAGAGATCTAATGAAGAAGAATAGTGAGTTTTTGCTAGCAGGTTTGGGCAAGGGATTAAGGGAGGATAAGGAAATCAGGATTTCACAGGTAAACGCGCTGCAGTTATTTTCTCGTTTCTTTATAATGAATTTCTGGGGATAGTTATGGAGATAGTTATGCATAGAGATAGATGGGGATAGTTATGCATAGAGATAGACGGGGATAGTTATACATAGAGATAAATGGGTATAATTATGCATAGAGATAATGGGTAACCCGCACCAGACCTCAAAACACGCCTTGCAAACCCGTACGCACCCCCGTCCTCCAGCACTAACTAGAATGGCTGAGCAAATAAGTGGCCATTGTAGAGCTCTAATTACACGTCTGATTAAAACTACCTGTTGTTTAGCTGGTCAGAAGTGTCATTCGACTTCTTTGTGCTATTCACTAAGTGGTGTCTAAAAAAGAATTCTGTCAACAATGGCTTGGAAGGGGCTGTTTCACAGCCTATGCACACCCACTTGCCTGTGGTGCTCAGCTGCTGCTCGCCCAGGTTTCTATTTTTTTCACTTTGGAAATAAAAAAGCTAGTTTGTATCACCAGTTGCTTTTTTATTTTGACAAAAGAGTGCTTTTTCTTAGTTATTTTTTGATAACCCTTTTTAAATACCTACGTCATCATGTAGCCGTGCATCTCCTCTTTCCAGTGATGTATCAACTGACTCGATGTGGTCATAAAAAGTAGGAGATTAAGGTTTTTGAATCGATTAAAGTTTCGTCCGAATTTTTTAAATTCAAAGACCTTAATCTCAAACTTTTGTTGATTACATCACGTGTGCTAATACGTCTTTGGAAAGAAGAGATCCAACGCTACATGCTGATACAAATATTTAGAAATAATCATTGAAAAAAGTGAAAAAAAAATTTTTCAAAAAAAAAAAAATTGACGGGAAAACAAATAAATTGGTGGGACATTAGCCAGTATAAGGGTAAAAGTTCAAATTTAGCGTGTTTCGTCCCATCGACCAGTTCTACAACTGTTTAGTAGGCATTCTTGAACTGGGTTCCCTGCCAACTTCCCCTCTAACTGCAAGATCTACGACAGCGGAAAGCATGGAGACCCATGCCTTTCGCAAAGTGCTGCCTTTTCTCTTCCACCTGTTGTGCCAAATGGACGAAAATGTGGTGTTGCTTCGGTTGAATACTCTTAACACAGACTCTATTGAATTCTTGGGCAAAAACATGGCTAGTCTGATACTGGAGTGCACCAAAAATTTGAGGACTCAAAAAGCGGACACTGATGTAATGGAAGAGGAACTGGTTTTTTTCATGTTGATAATTCTGCACGCACTTATATCAGGTCTGAGCGAACTTGTTGTTACTTCCCTTACACCCCTGGACAGCACCTAATTACAAACCAATTTCATTTTTATGGATGTTAGGCATACGTCAGCTTTTATAAATACACTTAGACACTTTTTTCAAACAAGTTTTATCAAGAAAAAATACAGGGTGGCACAAAAGAAAAAGAGATGACGACTTTTGCTATGCTGTCTTCATCGGCATAAATCTGTTCATTTGCTGACAAAACGAGGTGCACCTTGAGTTTTTTCTTCGGCGTCTTCAACCGCAAATCTTTATGAGCAATACTTTACACCAATCTTCTTGATATCCCATCACTGTTTTTGTTTTTCGTTGAGTAATATTTCTTTTTGAGGTATTCTTGGATTGCTGACAAGCAATGGACCGGCTATTGTGATGTTTTCCTCCGTTCTCGATGATTTTGGACGTCTGTTTCCTGCTTCTACGACGGTTTTTAAGATCGTGATGGAAATTTTAGTCGTTTAGAAGGAAGCAGACGTTAAAAATCAGCGAGAACGGAGCAAAACATTCGCCGAAAAAAATTATACCATTTTTTTAGCGCAGCAATTGAGCGGGTTCGGACATTTTTTTGAGATAATGCTGTCTTTTTTATTTGTTTGAAAGATTTTTCACACAAAAGGTATTTTCAGGCAAAGCGCCACACCTAATCCAGTCTTTCAAGAATCATTTGTTCTCAAGACTGGAGTCGGAAAGTGGTATTTCTCATCGTTGCAACCTGCAGTCAGTGGTGGAGTTGGGTCAAGTGTGTGTGAAAGCTCATGCCTACTGGTTTGCACTGCTCTTACAACTCGACTACTGCAATCACGAGTGCGTGGAGCTGTACTTTTTCGAGAACTATTCAAGGTATTTTTTTGACTCTGAAGCATCTAAAATAATGAAATTTGTGTGTTTAGCCACACCAAAATACTTGTTGCCCTTTTGTTGGTTCATAAAATAAGTGATGAGAGCATAGCCAGATTTGCAAATATCTTGGTAAATGCGAGTGAAGAGTTTTGTGTGAGATTACTCAAGTTGTACGACTGTTTTGAAAGAGCAGTGTTCGAAAAATTTATTAGGTAATATTGCTTATAATCCAAGACAAGTAAATGATATAATAGTTTAGTCGGTTGCCAGCTGATGTTCTGGACAGTATTTTAACTAAACAATACCACTTCTTTCATACCAATCACATGGTATATAAATTTTTTTTTTTTTTTTTTTACATTGTGGTAGTAAAAATCGATAGAAAAACCAAATCAGATGGTATCCAGTCTGTTATTCTTAGGTTATCTGGACCCGCCTAATTATGCTTGAACGCAGAAAGCATTGGAGAACCTCAAAGTTGATGGTCTAGACCAAATTGATTTTGTCAAAACATGATTGTGATCTTTCTCATGTTTTTTGGCATAATTAGGCGTAGTAGAGTGATTTGCTACTTGAATATATAAAAGACGGGGTTGGTTCTCAATGACCGAAAAGTAGCTGAAGCAGTAAGCGTTTAAAATTCCATCACTTAGGCATTATTAACACTAGAATTACGGCATGAGTCAAAAACGACCCATTGCAGTATTAGACATATTGTGTTTTTGACCTGTGTTCTGCTAGTGTCTAGCATACCCCAAGAAATTGGGCTCGGGTTCCACAATTATCGAGGTTGCACTGTAGATGTCCGAGAAACAAAGGGAGTGTCACCTGTTCTTCAAGACTATGACAATTTGCACTCAAGAATTACGGTTTTTGTAGGATGCTTTATTGCCTGCTTTCTTAAAATATTTGGAAACTTCCGACAAGAACTTATATCGCAATCTTCTAAACAAGCTCAACCACTCAAACAACTGGGAAGAAAAACTGACTTTGTTGAACCAATGGATATTAAACAGGCACAAGGTTTTATATTCATATTATGTGTTTTACCAGCAAAATTCAGTGTTTGCAAAAACAGAAATTCGACCGGAAAAAGTCCTTCCAAATATCCGTTTCTATCAAATCCGTTCTACAGATACTCTGAAAAAAATAACAGTTAAAAATAACAGATTCAGGGCTACACGCTGGAAAAAAAATTAGAAAAACTTGTTGTAAAAACAGGTGAGATAATCAAGTTTAAGCAATTTGAGGGAATAAATGAGTAAGTAAGTAAGTAATTTGAGGGGGAAATCAATTTGAGCCTATTTTTAAATGTTTTTTAACCGTAAATAAGCGACTAATGCCACTTATCAGCGGGATTATAGCAGCCCTGCTTCTAAAATTTTATTGAAGGCTTTTCCAGAAAAATCTGTAAAATGGATGTGATAAAGGTCGACAAACTGGCTTTCAATGATCAATATCAAAGTCGCACTTAGTCTGCTAACAATTTAGATAAAAACCTCCAAACTTTTTCCGGTCAATTTATCCGGTTTCTTTCTGCATAGACTGGAAAAACTTTTGTACAACATCTTACCGTATAACCTCTATGTCAAGTTAACCCCCTTTCAAAAAGTGGTCTTTGACCTTGTGTTTTAGCCCATAAATTTTCATACTTTTCTTTAGGGTATATTCAAAATGTAGTGCAGATCCTCGGCTACATTTTGAGTGGTCATGCGCAAATTTGTGGGTCAAAAAATACAATTTCACAAACCACTTTTTTGAAAAGGGGTCAATTTATAGAAACTTTTACGGCATCTATTTTTATTTTAAGGTGGAATCGAGCAACGAGACTTCACTTCCAAAACTTTCTACCTTCAAACTAAACGTGAAATTTAACTCTAGTCTCACCAATTTTGAGTTCTACGCACTCTTGGCGGAAAAGGCAGATGGAGAGGAAGATTTTCACAAAATTTCTTGCATTATCCACTTATTTGTATGTCTTTAACACAACTCTTTTCAATGAAAAAAGTATTTTTAGGACAGTCTAGAAATAGTAGCCATTATTCGAAAAATTGTAAGGAACTTGCTACTGTTGACCAAATTTTCTACTAATTTACCCCATTTACAGTCTGCGAAGCACTGTCTCAACTTTTTCAAAGTACTCTTCCACTGGCTGCACTCCCAAACTCGGGCTGGTATTGGAAGAGCATATCTTAAGGACATTCCATTTCCTAGTCCAAATGAGTGCCCCAATCCATCCCAGGTTGTGCTAGATGCAATATTCATCCTGCTGGCCACTCCTAATGCCATTGGCTGTGTGGAAAGCGTCTTTGTGTTAGCTAGATTGTCTGAGTTGAATCCAGAGTTTTTCGCCATCCAAGAAGATATGGTTGGGAGCAGTGTGGAGAGACTGATTAATGAAGTTTTCTTAGAATGTCTGGTAGGTTTTGTTTCAATTTTTAATATATAAAGATAATTTTTATGGGCTTTAGATGACCAGAAAGCTGGAAAAGAAGACTTTGCCAATAGATTTCTTCAGAGCTCTCAAGTATTTCTTCAATTGGAAAGTGGTTTTCCGGGCCTATGAAAATGACTATCACTTGCTGGAAAATTTGAGACAATTTATTGCTGTATTGTGGGAGGAAGTGCTGAGCAAGGTGAATAATTAATGTTTTTAAAAACCATCTGCAGGGTGGCACAGAAAAAAATCAAAGTTTTTCGCCTTTTATTATTATCTTTTGGTATGAATTATCTTTTGGTATGAAGTACTCATGCTTTGTGCGCATGTTACCACTCAAAATATGGCTGTCATTCTCGGCTATATTTGAGTGGTGATATTTTTGTGCCAAAAACTAAAAAAATATCGAGTACTAGTTATTATACCTATACCCCGTCCAAAAGGTTGCTAGGTACATTGACAATATAAGAAGCATTTTTCACCATTTTTAAGGAATGAAGGGCTGTATAGGGAGGGGAAGGGACAACTAAGGGGCCACTTTCTAAGGAGGGCCCACTCAGGAAAAGAGAAGATCTTGAACATAGTCTTCCTAACTGGGTTCTACCGCACAAAAAAGCTCTAGTATGCATGCTATTTTCATGCATCCAGAGCTTCTTTTCGAGTGATTTATGTCTCAGGTATGGGTGTGTGCGCATTTCCACTCTCAAAAAGAACTTTTATTCAAAACATCTATCAAATTGGATAACAATAGATAGATATGGTTTTTAGATCTCTATTTATGGCTAAGAAATAGGTTTTTCATTTGCCCTCCGTCGATTTACACAGCCGAAAACGCTTTTGGCGATATATGTTGGAAACCCGCAGAGAGTGTAGGGCCAAAAATGCTTTGGGTTGTGTAAACCGCGCAGACGATAAGTGAAAGCTTTATTTCTTAGATACAATGCAGCACAAAAAATAGAAATCCTGGAAACTTGCAAGGCCATTTTTGCGGGTTCCTTTTTTATCACCTTTATTAATTTAGTTTACGTTTGTTTAGGACCTGCATAAATGGGACAGACTAGCAGTGGAAAAAAGCAAACTATGGGTCAAGAACGTGCACTTGGAAGCAGACACTATCTCCACAGAAATGGAGTTGCGTAAAGAAGAGGTCCTCCAACTGTTCCTCATTGTTCAGCGAATTGTGCATGCTTTCAGGAATGATTTGGTGCTGGAACATGAAGTAGTTCTGGCCTTCAAAAGTAAATTATTTGCAAGATCTGTTAAGACAAACTTTCAGTTTCTTGTTTCAGCCTTGTTGAGATTGCCTCTCTTGGCTAGAATGAGTATAGTGCCGGAAAACGCTTTAAAGTAGGGTTTTACAAAATACACAAAGTTTTTTGATATTTTTGAATAAAATTATGATGATTTTTTATTTAAGGCATCCCAATAAGCGAAAAATTCTCAGAAATCCAAAGCCGAAAGCATAATTTTAAATAGCGTATTTCCTGTATAAAGCGCCACCTCCCTCTAATAAACGCCTTCTAATGCGTCTAAGCGGGGGTATAATACATACCTAAGGGGGGTATAATACAGTAGCACCATAATTTAAAAAAAAAAGTGTATATTGATTCAAAAATATCAAAAATTTGACAAAAAATATAGTCATCTGTTCTTTTGCCATGCTTAGACTGGATTGGAGTCTGACAATAAGCTGCCGAGAAGACTATATCTTTTTGCCTCTAGTCAACATTCACATGCTGGGAGAGGTGGATGTGCTACAAGACTTTGTGTGGAGGATACTCTGGCTCGGCTGGTCTTGCAGAAATCAGTTTGAAGAATGCTGGATGTCTGTCTTTGGAGTACTTTCTTCCACTCCAACAGGAGCTCAGGAATTAGCTTCTCCTAATAATCAGGTTGGATTTATAGTTGGGGTAATATTTGGTATTTTGACTCAAAAAAGTAATTTTGGAGGCTTTTCTGAGAAATAAAACCGAATTTTCGGAGATTCGAGTCGCCAGCCCTAGTCAACTTTAACATACATTATTTCAGAACGTTTTTCAACAAATCCAAGCAAGTAGCATTGCCGTAGAAGCTCTCTCGAATCTCCTTGTACAAACTCTGCTCTATCCACAGCCCGGCAATACCACCAACAGTCGGTATTTGGTGAAGCATCGCAGTCGAAGGGAGAGCAACCTCTTCCTGGAATCAACGTAGTATTTTTTGCCATTTCAAGAAAATCTTGTTCTCATATAATTTATAAGTTAATAATAATTTCAAATTTACAGAAATTAGATTGATCGCCCAAGCAAATTAGGGCTTCTTTTACCAAAACAACGTGCTCCCCTCTATGGTCGTTAAAAAATCTTGATAAAGAATTGGAACTTTTTTTTACAAAACTAAAACTGACTGAAGTATTACAAAAAAAATGAGGAGAAGCATATTATTGCGGTGTTCGATGTATTTTAAGCATGGTGTGATAAGATAGGATATAGATGAAACTCTTTAGCGTACTCTATCTCTCACTCGTTTCTTAGACGACTGGGAGTTTACAGGCGAGCGAAAGTCTAAATTTGGAGGCGCCGATGTCGAAATTTCAAACATTTTTCAAACCAAATACACTAATTGCAGAAATGGACGTTTGGCGAGCATTTCTAAAGCCTGGTTGGAGTCTGACCATCAGCCTTCCTCCATCTATATCAAAAACTTGGACTACTCCCAAGCAGAGGATGGTATGTATTCACTGGGCCAGACTTCCATCTACTATTTGTGGTGCGCTTTTCTTTACTTTTTAAAATATTTGTGTTGAAATTTAGGTCAATAACAGGATTGTTAGAGCCAAATGAGCAGCCGAACAGGCAAATGAAGTAAGGCTTTGACAATAAAAGGGTATAGACAGTCTTGTAAGTTTTTAGACCCACTGTCAGCAATTATTTGATCCAGATGAGCAATGAATTAGATACAGCTTCATCTCTAAAAGCACTCTTTGAAAACTTTATTCATTGGTCCACCAACGGGTTGGAACAGCTGCCTGTTTCCTTGCTCGCAGCCACCCTAAAATCGGTTTCTATTTTTACTATTGAGTTTTTCGAAAACTGATGCGTTTTTAAGTCGTCATTTTAAGATATCCTACTCGGGTCACTTGACCCGACGTGTCGATAAGCGTACTAACAAGCTTTATTTTTTATGAGCTGACATAGCAAACATCTAGACAAAAATGTTGTCCATTTGTTCAAACAATTATGTAAATAATCTCAATGAAATTTTGAAAAGAACGACAGCACTTTTCGGAAAACAAGTCCTACCGAACCTAACAGAATGTTGAGCGGGTCATTATTGATTTTAGCTTTCTATACTCTCGGATTTGTTCAACGATGTGACTTTCTACTACTTTATGTTTGCCAAATTGAAACTATTGTTCACTAGCAAGTATCTGGATGATCATTTATCCAAAGGGTATCTCATCTATATGCTGTTGAAGTGTGCGGCTGTAGTGGGATGGGTAAGTATAATATGTTTAGGGGGGGGGGATTAGGGGGTAGAGGTTAGGATAAAAGGTAAGGGCAATCTTTATTGCTACCGCCCTGGTCGAAGGTTGACTAATTAAGCTTCTAACTTTATTATTTTTAGAAAGAGATGCTTTATTTCTCCTCTTCTCCAATGACTGAAGCTGAGCTTGCAAAGTTTATTGAACTGATTGTAGAAAATGGGCTTCAACCGTCTCAATCCACGTTTGTTCGCTATTGCACTTTGCATGGAATACTGTATCTTTCTAGTTTTACTTGTTTCGCACATTTTATCCTAAGCATGCCCTTATTTTTAGCCATCTACTGCAGTCTCTAGCCTTGGAAAATTTAGTGAATATGATTATTGAAGTTACTGACTTTGTGATGACTGAGCTGGGTAGGATACAGAAGCCTACCGACATTGTGACAGCTTGGTAAGCGCACTTCTGCATTTTACAATGTTATTCCCTTCATTTTCAGTTCGCCAGAGACAATTGAATATCATAAAGTGGTGTGGGCAGTGGGTTTTCGGGTCGTTGAAGAAGCTCTTCCAATCGATTCTTCCCACAAAGCCAATTTCATCAAGGCTTGTTGTTTAAATTCTCTTAAAATATCCGATCCATAAATGCATTCTTTGCAGATAGTTTGTGATTTGTTCATCGATCCCAGATTGGCTACCTGGCAGAAACAGTTGTTGGGCAGAGGAATTGAGTCTTTGGTCATCCACAGTTGCAGCTACAGCCCCAAGTTTCGACAAGTAGCTCTTGGTATATTTTTTCTGAAAAAAATAAAACAAACTTCTTATGTTACTATTTGTTTAGAATGCTTCGACACTTTCCAACTGAGGCCTTTCCATTTGCCGTTTGCTCTTTCTGTGTATATAACATGTGTCTACAGAGGTGATTTTGTATTTTTTTGCGAGTCTCCCACTTCCATATTTATTCTAAATGCCGGGGTGGGTGTCTATATTTCAACCTCTCTCGATGCGGTATATTGACCTAGAAAAAATGGATCAAATCGCTGAAATTCAGTTTTTCCTCTTGTCTGATCAAGTCAATGACCTGTGTTTACTCAATGCCTAGTTTCTTACCAGCTTCTTTTCGGTCGAGTAGAACTTGTACTTGCGTTGCAGAATCTCGCAAGGCTTAAAGGACAGGGGGGAAAAAGACAAGTGAGGATCACGTGAACCGACTACACTACAACGTAAAAACCGTCATAAAGATTAATCTGAAATTGTTCGAAGCTATGGGATCCAATTAATAAGTTGCCAATTTTGAGACGATTTTGTGGCATTTTTCACAGAAATTATTCTCCTCCCTGGGTTGTTCTGTTATTAGGGTCACTCTCGCTAATAGAGACTGTATGAAAATTAGAATAAACGCGGTACTTTAGCTCTATTTTCAGAAATACAGGAAGGAGGAGAATATGCTTATCTGGTCAACAAGAGTTTCAGCCAGGACTTTCAAAAACTTTTGAACATGCAAGTATTTTTTTGAGGGGTTTTGACTAAATTATTCATTGAATATGTTCAGTTTGTCGTTTTACTCCACTCCAAGCAATTGCGGGGACATAGTGCCAGTGCTAGCTGATCTCATCTGTTTGGTCTGGGTCAAAGAGACAGTTCTGGAAAACATGTGGAATTTGATTGCTCCAATCGCTGCTCAGTCCAATACAATAGTGCAAAGACAGAACTCCTCTAACAAAATATTTGAATCTATTGACTCATTGCCTGGTCAGCACAACGATGCTCAGCTCATGGAGAAAACTGTTCTTCCTCATATTAGCAATTTCGACAGAGCCTTACTGCTCCTGCTTCACAAGTTTCTGCTAAAGCTAGCCATGGAGCAGCCGAAAAATTGTCTGGAAATGTGTTGGAAGTCCTTGCTCCCCAAATTAAGTCATGTGCAGAACACTGCTTTCGCTCAAATGCTGATGTTGTTGATCATGTGCTCTGTGACTGACGATCCATTTGTGTATAATAGGTATGTGTTTGCAAACAAAATAAAAAATTGCGATATTATCTGAGGTAACCAGTACTAACAGGGTCGGAGATGCAATTTTAATTGAAAGGGACGTTTCAGTCTAAAATTTCTTTATTCTTTTTCAGAGTTCAACTATTACTGATGAACAATGACAAACTGGCGAATAATTCACCCCCATTGAACTCATTTTCAAATTTCTTGCTCAACTCCTTTGTCTCAATGGTATGTCAATTCTTTTTACACTTAAATTGGGGGTTTCTTAAATTTTCCTAATGTTCAGGCTCAATCCAACAATATTAACTGGACATGTGAAACTATATTGAAGCTCTTTTCAAAAGTGGTCGGTCAAGATGGGAGGACTATAGAAGATGTTGAAAGAATCGTCATTTTTAGAGCCTAAGAAATTTCCATTTCTTTATAAAATCTCATTCGTAAGTTAGTGAATCTGTTGTTCTACAATCTTAAAAATTGACAACTTGTGATAATTCGGCATTGTGATATTATTAATCCACTCAGCTGAGGTTGATGCTGAGCCAAATAGATGCAAAAAAGTAATTTATTGATTGTCATTGCATGTAAATATAAAACTGCTAAAAAATAAACTCGTAAATGCTACCGGAAATTTGTTATTTACAAAAAAATCAGCCTAGTCCCAAGTTACTTTCCAATTTCCAAAGGGATTGTCGCGTATGCGAGTGTTGTAGAGAAAAGAGAAATAGAAAAAGTAACATTATTTTTGTTGTTTACTTTTTGTTTACTGACCCTCACCCTTTTTTATAAGCCTTTTGTTGTTTACTGACCCCCCCCCCTTTATAAGCTCCGTTCTTATCTTTTTCTTCACTTCTTCAACTTTTTTTTGGTTTTTAAGGTGGTTCCCCAGCTGTGGTTCAGCCTCTCTTTTTTGCTTTCCTGGGATAGTGATTCTGTCTTCCCTCCTCCTGAGTTTAACCTCCTAATTTTGTATTAATATTTTGTGTGTTATACCACCGTGGCTTTTTGTTAAAATAAAATAACAAGTTTGCTCCCTCTTACACTTTATACATTTTTTTTATATAAAGTTTTGGACGCACCCAAAGTCTACCTTCTTTCCCTAGGAAATTTTTTAAACTGTCCCCCTGTTAGTCTAAACCTATTTTCTACAGTGATGGTATAATGTTTGTCTTTGGAAGTAGCGATACTGCCTGTCTCTCTGCCTCTCTCTCTCAGCCGTTCTCTGCACACAGTAAGGAGAAATCGAACGATAAATAAATAGGTCAACTCAACGAATACGAGGTAATCCTAAAATTAGTCAAACTTGTGAAGGCTCTTTTCAATACAAACTTTTCATTTTACACTATCTATATGGCCATGGCTTTTCAAAATGGATAGTCGGGATTTTTAGGGTTGACTTTATGTTACCATGCGGTGTACTTTAAAACTTCTTTTGCCTTGATAGGTGCTGCCCCTAAAGACAAAAAGTCGTTTTTAGTTAAAAAAATTTTGCCTAAAAGTCTTTTCCTATACTTGCAAATAAATTTTTGAAGTCTTTTAGGGCTAAAACTAACAAACAAAGGTTAAAACCGGGTTTTTTAAGGGTTTGCTATAGTAAAGCCAAGCCAACACTTTAATTTAGAGGAATTCCTTCTCAAGTGGAAAAGAGAATTTCAATAATGGTGCTGGAGTGGTGGAATAGCGCTTGGAAATTGTTTGTTTGGGTGTTGCAATCCTACATCACTTTTCGAATTCTCAAATTTTTGTATATTGTGGTGAGAAGTGTTGCTGGTCATTTCTTTTCCACCGCTTTGGATTTGACGCCGTATAAGTGAGTTTTGAAGGTATTGATTTGTTCAAAAAGTGTTATCGTTTTTTCAATTACTCAAAGAAGCTTTTCCATCATTTTTTTTTGTCCTCCAAGAAAAAATATGGAAGATTTCGACCACCCAAAAACCGACTTTTTCTGTGACGAGAAAGTGTGTAAAATAGCTTTTTATATCGCTTTTAGGGTGTTCGAAATGCTTAGAAGGATCTAAAACAACAGGAAGACCAAAACAAAAGTGCACACCTGCTCTACATAAATAGAAAAGTCAAGTGTCAGTTTAATTTTTAGGTGTCAGTTTAAGCCATACTAACACTGACACTTTTTCGCTCAACTGACATCTAAAAACTAAGCATTGTCACATGCTGAACTAAAACTAATCTAAACTGCCGAAATTAAAAAAAAAACAACGTAGCAGGCAAGCTGGATTTTTTAAATTCAAAAATTAAAACAGTGTTTACTTTTTGGATAAACCAATTACCCAATGGTTGGGAGTAAATTGTCTCCAAAAATCGGGTTAGACTAATTTTCAAATTTCGTCCTTTTGTGTTTGACAGTTTTGCCCCATCTTTTTGGCCACTTTTGGTTTAGATACATCAATCAGGCTCCTGGGATCAATAAAGAGATAAAAAAAAACAAGAAAATATATTTAAAAACCAAGGATTTGAAATTTTGTCTGTCCGGATTTTGTCCGACCCGCAATTTACCGTGTGGCAATCGAGTAGGTTTTAATCGTATTTCGGCTATAATCTTTCACTATTTTTAGAAACTCTTGGACAGGTCGTTCAAAACATCTTGCTCAATCAAATAGAATATTTTGGAGATTTTGATTTCAGTTGTAACCGGCTGTACTGACGGTATTGGACGAGCTTATGTGTTGGAACTAGCAAGAAAAAGGGGCATTATCAAGTTCTATTTGGTTGGCAGAAATCAATCCAAACTAGATAGTATTTCAGAGGAACTAAGTTGGTATTTTCTTTGATTCGGCTACAGTTGAGAAAAGCCAGTTTCTGTCAAGAAAAAGTGTGAGAACCAACTTGTGTTTGGTGTGAGGTGCATAAGAACCGCTTAGAAATGATTTATGAGCAATTCTTTTTTAATCAAATAGGCTATGCTATTAAATTCAATGTTTCCTACAGAGTTTGCCTCAATGCTTACTAATTATTGTTTTTTAGCAGATAACTATGGATGTGTTGTAAAAACTGCGCAATTTGACTTTGAAAATGATAACTATGATAAATTGCCGGCTGAATTAGCAGAAATTCCAGTGGGGATTTTGAGTAAGCGTTTGTTTTGTTAAATTTACCTCATTGATGTCTACGGCTGTATGTGAAATCTCTAATCAAAATATGTATTTTTCCCCAACTGTTTTGACAACATTGGATCAGTTGATACCTCATTGAAAAAAAAAGAGATTCAGGGTTACCGTATTCTTTCTAATTGAACCACACTCTCTATTAGAACCTGGGAGCCTGGGAGTGGTGTTCTACTCGAGAGTGGTATTGTATTAGAGAGAAGACGGCACTTTTAATATTATTATCATTTCTTAGTAAATTGTGCTGGAATTGCACCTGAAAGAGTGGCCAATTTTGCGGAACTGCCAGTTGGTCTGCCTTCCAAAATCCTGAGGGTGAATTTGATGTCGGCAGTCAAGGTTGGTTTAGTGCTATGTGCTGAATCTGGAGCTTACCGTGGATTACAGTTGCATCGATAAGCTTAAGTGCAAGTTTTGAAAACACTAATGTTTCAGATGATCGAGTTGGTTCTGCCGGGCATGTTAAAACGAGACTTAGGCATTGTCGTATCTGTGGCCTCAATCACGGTAAGTATTTCTAAAAAATCTTAATTTCTAGTTTGAGATTGCAGGGTTGGCGCCCTCTGCCCTACATGTCTACTTATCCAGCCAGCAAAGCAGCTTTGAGTTTTTTCTCCGACTCTTTGGCGGACGAATTCGAACACACAAATGTGAAATTTCAGGTGTTCTCATATAAAACTTAAAAAAAAACGTATGGAAATGTCAGATGATTTCAGTGCTTGATCCCTTTCTTGGTGGCCACCAAAATGGCTTCATATGAGAAGGAAGAGGCCAACAACATCCTTGTGATTGATCCAGCCACTTACGCCAAGCAAGCAGTTCATGTTCTTGGAAATTATCGGATCTCAACTGGATGTTTCTTACATGATATGCAGGTATTGTTGAGTAAAATTTACAATGGTCAAGAAGCTGTCTAGTTTCTATGCGAGGATACCTCTCTTTTGTATTAACCAAAAATTTTTTAGATAGCTTTCGGGACTTTGATTGGTTTCTGGCTTTTCAAACAAATTTTTGTGCCATTGGGAATGCTAGGAATACACAGAAAAAGAGTGGATGCATTTCAAGCCAAATTCCAAGCCCTTTCTGAGAAGAATGGCATAAACAAAACAAAATAAATCAAGTCTCCAGTATTAAGTTTATTTTTTCGTCTAATTTTTATGAATGGATTGTGAGCACAGTATTACTTTTAATTATGACCCACAGGAAATAATTTATGACTTCACTTTAAAAGACTAAAGCCTTGGTCATAATGCACGCGTTTGGTTGTCGCACTTTGGTGGTCACAATGAAGGGCTAACCTCGACAACCGAACGCGTCCATTGTGACCCAGGCTTAAGAAATTCATTTTTAAATTTAATAGTGATAATTAGAAACGATGCAATATTTGTATTGCAATGAGATATTCTGTTCATTTCACGCCATTTCTGCTGTATTAATGCATTAATTTGATATTTCCAATATTGGTATTCAGATTTCCTATAGCAATATTGCGACATTTCTGTTGACTTTTTTGTGTAATTTTTCATAAACATGTTAGTTCTTCTGCTTTTTGACACGTTGCACAACTTTCGAACATCATGCCCTAGCACTAGACTCAAAATACTTCATTAACACTGAAATACAAATTAAAGAATACCGTATATACAGTCGAACTTCGACAATGCGTCACCCCAAAAAGTTGGATCCACTTTGGATTGGATTTTTTACCTCAATTTTTGACATCTTTTGCTAATTTTGATGTTGATGTCCCTAAGGCAAAAAATCGCAAGGATTCTGAATTTGGCAGTCGTTTTTCAAAAAGGCAACATTATTGCCGTCAGTAAGGCCTTTTTCTCACTTTTTTTTAACTTCTATAAGATTTTAATGATTTCTATGACATTTTGGCCTAGTCAGCGATTCTAAATAATTTTTAAAGGTTATATATTTTGGTATATAACATGTTCAGGATCGAGAAAAAATATGTTAAAAGCACAATGCGACAAGCATTTAGAGAAATTTACATAATAATGTATATAATAGAAGCCAGATAGTATCTGGCTAGTCGATATTTTAAGACAGAAAATAGTTTAAAATTGCCAATAAAACATCACTTATAAAGCACAGATCATCAAGCAAACTAAGCTTTAGCCTTAGACTTAGATACTATGGCGAGTCAACCACCAAACAGATGAAAATAATGCTTGTGGTCAAAGTTAGATGCTCAAAAAAAAGAGTTTATTTTATTTACTAACAAAGACCTGTTGGTTTATTTCTGGGCAATCATCTTTTGTCTGTTTTTAAAAGTTGCAGGTTAACCAGTCTTTGCTCTTTGCATTGTTTTCGCCTCTGTTATCGCTTGAAAAGGAGAACTTAAGTGCAGGCAACATTAATAATTCTGCCGCCTTAAGTAAAAAATAAAAAAAAAAAGAACCAGGAAAATGAGTCCAACCAACAGAAGAGTTATTTTGAAATTCCAGAAGTAAGCGACCTGAAAGTGAAGGCATTGACTAAGCCACTGGCTGTGCTCCTCTTTCCAACTCTTGTTTTCTTTTACTGCATGAGACCTTAGATTTTTTAATGTTCCTTCACTTAAGCTTTCCTTTTCAAACAATAACAGAAGCGAAAACACCGCAAAGAGCAAAGACTGGCTTGCAAAAGTCGACAGGCAGACGAAAACTGTTTTCAATCAAATACACTGAATAATAATTAGTGGACCAAAAGGGTTAAGGGCCCAGAGGTAAAGATCCGGGGGTAAGAACCCAGGGTTAAGGACCCAGGGGTAAGGGCCCAGAGGTAAGAACCCAGGGGTAAGGACCCAGGGGTATGGGTCCAAGGGTAAAGCCCTTTTTTTGTAGTCTAGAGTTTCATCTCTTGCTTTACGTCATTATTCTTAAAACAACATTTTTTTGAAAAAGACAAACAAAAATATGATAAAAGTAGGAGGAGCCAAAAGATGGTCCAAATTTGAGGCAGTTTACACAATTTTTTACTGCTGTATTTAATTCTGTTGTTTTTTGAGGGGTATCGTTCATTCGCCTCTACTGTGATACCCTCGGCCCCTCCTCCCAATACTTTTTTTTTCAGAAGTGTGTTTTAACCCCTCTATACCACTCCCTGTACGCTAAAAACAAATTTAAAGTAAGTTTTAGCACATTTTCATACCAGGAAATGGGTTTTTTAAAATTGTGAACAAAATTGGACTTTTGCTTTGCTCCCCCCAAGGTAAACAACCTTATATTAGGAAATTCTACCATGTTTTGGTCACTGGAGCTGGGCAAAAAGAGTTTTTAGATGCATTTATGGTCAAGATTCTTGCTCGGATTCATATCGCAGGTAAGTCTGTGCGCACATCTCTAACCCTTTAAGCCTCTTACGCCCCTGCTGGGCTGAGATAAACCCACACACACACATACATACCTAAAACATAAATCACCCGAAAGTGACTCTAGATGCATAAAACATGTATGCATACCAGAGTTTTTTTATGCGGCAGGCCTCACTTAACAAAACTATCGTATTTACTAGGGTTGGGAAACTTGGCCCAATTTTGAAATTGAGCCAAATTTGGCGCCAATATTGGGACAATATTGATTTTTTCGTGAATTTATGATATGATGCAAAGAAAAAATTTTCTCTAGCCATTGCGGTCCTTCTCAAACCCAGCACTTTAAACTAGTTCGTTTCTTATATATCCTCCATATTTTTCAGAGCTTCGCTGTCATACTTATTGACAGCATCATTTTTGGTTCCCTCTGGTATCAGTGCCAGAGGGTTAGGGCCGTTAGGCCGGGTGGTTTTCCTTGGGGGGTTCCCTGGGGGGGTTCCCTGGGGGGTCCCTTGGGGGGGCCCCTTGGGGGGTCCCTTGGGGGTCCCCTGGGGGGTCCCTTGGGGGGTCCCTTGG
>BBSZ01007499.1:0-34215 GCA_000981365.1 Subanguina moxae | reverse complement strand
AAATACAGAGTATATAGAAGAATGAAGCAACTTCAAAGTGCTGGGTTTGAGAAGAGACCAAAAGGGTTAGAGAATATTTACTCTATTGTATCATATAATTATCATTATGTGTGTGTCACCCATAATATTTTTAGATATGGTTGGGACACAGTTGAGATACGTCTGTAATGAAATCTCCAGTCTTCCGTTTGGATATTAACCCCGATGGGTAAAGCAGGCCCCAACACCCAACCAGGTTCTAAACTTAGGCTATTTTCCATAGGCGCCAATTGGAATTCCATAAAAGATTAGGCCGACAAAATAATTACAAGATAATCTTTTTTGTAGCAAAGATGTTAATTATTTTTCCAAATTTGTCAAGGCGAGCACACAAACTTTTGCGTATTTCATCTTTCAGTTGAATAAAAAAAAATAGGTTTCAATAGACTCCTAAAATGAAACCTAGTTTTTATTCTCCATTTTCTACTTTAAAATTTCCAATGTCATAGTTAGAGCCTACCATTATTACAACAAAGAAGGAGGATAAAGAAAAACGAAGGGGAAATTTTGTCTTTGTCCTATAACAACAAAAAACCATTTTCGCTTCGGTCCACTTGTTTTCTTTTCTGACTGTTCCCCTTCAGCACACACACACATCAGAATTGGATTGGAATATATAGTTAGTGTTACAGATAGATGCTTGCCGGGTAATTTTCCTCCCCCTACCTAATGGTAATCTACTAGCAAAACAAAGAGGAACCACAAAACAAGTTAAATAAATTGCATTGTTTTGCAAGCAGACTACTTTACTTCTTTTAATAGATTAAAAAAAATTATTTGTGTGATATTAGTTTGGCTATGCTGGCAAAATAATTAGAGAAAAAATAAAGATATTCATTTTTAGCAAATGCCCGTTGTGCAGCTCCAGTCTCCACCAAAAAAATTATTTCAAAAAAATTGTAGTACTTGCAAGAAACGGGGGAGATGGAGACGTTTTCAAACAAAAATTGTTAGTCTTTTTTAAACGACTTTCAGCTATTTTTCGCCCTATTTATAGAGTTAAAATTTGCTTGTATTTCACTCGTTTTTTTATAAAAGATATTTTAATGGCTTCAACGTACTTTGAAAATGTGGAACGGAGTCCAAATAATTTTGCAGAAGCCTTTTAAATATATTCATCGTTATTCATCGTTCAAAAATGCAATGTGGCTATTTATAGCTTTCTTTGAAGCAAAAAATCCAGACAATATTTAATTAACTTCATAAAACATAGAAGACAGACAAAAAGAAAAAGTAATTTAGGATTTGCGGCAGTCTGTACTAAACATCGGCAAAGTGTGTGTGGACTTGCTGAGGGTTTGCGCTCTCTCTGATATTTTTGCTTTGAAGTGTTATATACATGGGAAACTGTACAGTTTGGAGTAATTTTGCAGTTTCCGACTGCTATGGCTGGGCAATAAAAGTGGGATTGTGTTTCGTCTTGTTCTTCTCGTTTTTCCAGCCCACTAGATGAAAGACACCGGAGTAGAAGAGAGAGGTGCAAATAAAATCAGTAAAATGCACAAAGAGTAGTAAAAGATTGAAATTGGAGAGCTGGGTAATAAATTGGGAGAGGCAACAAGTTTGTGATGACAGCTACTTGTATCTACTATTAATTTTAGCGAGAGATTTGATTGAGATGTACAATTAAAAAGTGGATAAACAATTAAAAATATATAAGTAAATGAAGTTTTGTATAGCCATAGGTGCACGGCCAGCGGCGGGTGGCAGGAGAACAACCGACTAAATCCACCCGTTGGTGGCCGTTGAAATTTTCAAAAGCCAACGTCCGCTGTGGTTGCATCAGACAGCTTTCGAAAATGCTCCAAATACTCTATCAACTTTATAGATTTTGCTTAGTTACTGTGGAAGTTTTGCTCAGCTACCGTGGAGATGAGGACAGAAAGGGTTGGGGATGGGCTGCAAAGAGGTTAGGGAAAGGATAGTCAGATGCTTGGAGTGTGCTGGGAAAAGGTAAATAAGGTTGTAAAATGGGCTATTTACTTTTTCCTGGCCCTTTTTTTCTTTACCTCTACAATATCTGAGCAATGCCCCCACAGTAACTGATCAAAATCACCACACTAACTGCCGGTTCCTGCTTGTTTTTTTTTTCACTTTAGCGCACATGTAGGCTCCTTTAATGTGCAAATTTGTCCAGTTAATATGGAGACTTGACCTTTTATGTGTACATTTTTTCCATCCATGTGTAAAATGAAGACTGACATTGTTATTCTGAAGATTTGCCCAGATATTGCAATCGACAACTAAAATTAGTAAATAGCCTACCTTAGTAATAACTTTCAATCTATAAAAAAAGCGTGGCAACCTTTGGAAATTTTGAACATCATGAACATTGCACATGAAAGACTTACACCTCCACAAAATGAGATTTATTGTCCACAGCCAACTAAAATTTCAATTAATTTCGATAATTTAGGTTTTGCTTTAGGTTGTGCTTCAAAGGTAATGCGTAAAGTTCTTCAAAAGAAATTTAAGTAAGACACTGTAAATATAAGAAACACTTTTCGATAACGAGCAAAACTACTTGCTGCTTGTTTTACTTATATTGGTTATGTACTTCAATCAAAAGCCCTCATCATTTTGCGTGTGTACAACATCAAATTGTGCAATTAGTCTATACAAGTAGAAAGAAAAGGAAAGATGTTTATTTAGCAGATTAAATGTTAGTCAACTCAAAAGCTGAATTTGTTCGGCTGCTAGCGCAGCACTAATCCACCTGCTGTTGCCGTTGTATAAGTCTTTTGTTTTTGGTAAAAAAGTAAGAAAAATCTGGAAGAAAACGAGCAAAGCCAATTAAAAGGACAAAGAAAGTAGTATTTCTATTTGCACTGAATTATTGCTCATATATAAATTGCTATAAAAAGCTACTCTCTCACCCCAAATATTTAATACAAAAAACTAATTTATCGTAAAATGCCTTCTAAATGTATTAACCTTTTACTCATCGTCGGATTATTTTGCATCGCTTCTTCAGAACGTATGTTTGTTTTTAAATATTTTTTAGATATGTTTTTGTGAACAATTTTTTGTGATTGCAATGTAATTAATTGCTCAAATAAGCTTTAAGAAAACTTGAAAAGCTTTCCAAAGAATATTTTCGTTCTTATGAGTTACTGAGCGGCCACCTCAAATTCTTGGCAAAGTATTTCTAATAAAATTAAAACTTATGGGTATTTGACGGCAGCTTTCTGGGTTTGAGAGATGACACTAAAAGTACTTTTACAAAAGTTTTAATTGGCATTTGATGAGCCATTAGTAACGAAACTTTCGCTAAATTTATTTGTTCAGGCTTGTTTGTGATACTGCCTTAAGTATACCTTGAAGGAGCAGTGCAAGCGTTGTTAAACACAGCGCCATTGCCATTATCGTTTCTGTTCTCACTTTAAGAACTAATTATTTTTAAACGTTTTTAGGTAGTTCTTAAACGTCTAAGTTGGAAATTACATTTAAAAGATTCTGATATTCTGGCTGACCAACAGCTCACAACTTTTTAATTTGAAGACCTGTGAACTCGTAAATTGGCGGACTCGTAAACTCACTGACATTCCTGAAAATAAATATTGCTCTGGTTTAAACATTTTGTGTACAGGTTCGAAAAATTACGAGTTCGTAATTTTTCAAGTCAAAAGTGAGCCTACTTTCTAAAAATCAGAAAAAATCAGAAATTTTTAAAATCTGCTGTGCTTCACAAAAAGCTATTTTTAAGCGAGGGTTAAAAATCATTTAATGGACTGACAGTTAACCATATTTGTTGTAAGCAGGTTCGAAACTCCTATTCTTTTTCCATGTTTTTTGCGATTGGACTTATGCTTAGGAAGTTAAATATTCATTTAGCTATTGCTAGTTAACGATTGATTTTAATATTACTATCTTAAGCAATCCCACTTTCAAATGCTACAGATGCAGCAGTTTGTGAAGTGCCCTGTGAAATAGGAGACAACAAATGTTCTTTGCTACAATCTTGTGTGAAAGGATGTTGTGGTAAGTACTAGACTGTAAATTTGACATCGACAGAATTTAATCTCATTCTTTTATATTGAAAGAATTTCTTTTAGTCAAAATCTATACAAAAATTTTTTGAAAAGCTTTATAGCTTATTCAACAAATAAAATCTAATGGTGGCTAATTCAGTAGTACTTACAAAGATAAAAAGATTTGAGATGAGGATCAGAATTCCGACTCGTCAGTAAAATTAGGCCCACGAGAAGAATTTTAAAAATTTCTCTTGTCAGCATACAAAAGCAGAAAAATAAACAGGAAAAACCAGCCAAGAAGCTCTATAATATTAAAATAGAAAGTATCGTTTGAAGTCAACCCTTAGAATCACTTTCAGTTGCACTAATGCTTTTTAGGCCCAGCAGTCATAAACAATGTTGTAGAGCCAAAAAAAGATGAACCAAATCTTCAAGTAAATGAAACAACCAGCGTGTAAAAAAGAGCTCTATATAATCAATAATGTTGAAAGAGAATTTGTTGTTAATAATATTTCTGTATAAACTATACATATTTTAAATTTAATTTAAGCTTAGAAGCCGCGAGAATAACAATAATAATTTACACGTCATATTCACGCTATATTTTTATATTGCAAGTATCTTTGTATATAATTTACAGTGATATTCTTTTAGCGTTACTATAAAAGTTTAGAGAAGCTGGCTTGTGTAATTTTCTTAACTTGGTGTACAATCATGGAATTAGGAAAAAATAAAGAAAAAGGAAAGTATATTCTTAGTGGATTTTCAACATGATGCTAAACACACGTGAAATTGATAAAATGTGTAGTGGAGAAGCTTCTCGAATCTACTCTTTGGATCAATAGGAAAGTGCGTCACTAATAAGTACCTAAACCCCAGACATCGAAGTCGAAAAAACCTATAGACTTTTAGACCAAAAGTGTAACTATTTGACATATTTTACTCCTTGTGGTAATTTATGGATATATAATTTTTGACAATAATCAAATATCAAACTAATAAGGTATTAGATTGTTTGTAATTTTTTTTTTATTTCCAAGATATTTCGTCAATCCATGAAGCTGTTTGATGTCTTTGGCCGTAATGCGGATAATAGCCCCAGAATACTAAACAGAAATAAACGGGTATTTTTCAGTATTTATAAAAGACTTTTTTAGCTTCAAGTGTTAAGGCGAAAATATCGCGTGACTAAAGCACCGTTCAAACCCCTTTGCTGTTGTATCGATTCTTGAAAATGCATACTGCATACTTCATATACTCTTTCCGAGGAAATAGATAAGAGCTATAAGTGTTGGAATAGGGCTGATAATGTTCTCATATACGCTGCTTAAACAAAAAAAAAACGCTGCAAAATAAATTTTGATAATATCGGCTGACCAACAATTCATTACTATCTAACTCGAAAGCTTGCAAAACCGTAAATTTGCGAATTCTTGTTTTAGGTCAGCCGATAATATTTAATAATTTTAAAAGTAGTCATTTTAACCCCTAATCAAAAGTAGAGGTTTATTATTATTCTTATGTTTTTGTATATGAATTTGCCTGATTAATAATGTACAAATTACAAAGTCTTGCTGCAAAGGAAGTCTTTTTTCTTGTCTGTAAAACAAAAAGATCGATAATTGTAAAAATAAACCATAATAAAAGTTATTTATATGAAATAGAAGGTTTAGAATGAGTGAACCTCAACATAAAGTAGTGATTGCTGGTGCTGGACTAGTGGGTGCTATGAATGCCTGTTTCTTTGCTGCCAAAGGTTGGCGAGTGGAGGTGTATGAAGCGAGGAATGGTATAATATTTTTTGGCCTATTCTTTTCTATTGTTCCATAATTTTTTTACTCCATTCCCAACTTTTAGACATCAGAACAACGGCTCATGTAGCAGGACGAAGTATTAATCTAGCCTTGTCCAGAAGAGGCATGGCTGCCCTAGAAGCTATTGATTTGAAAGATTATATTGTACACAAAGGTGTAAACATAAGCAAGCCATAAACATAAGCAAAAATAAATATAGTAAATCCCCTTGCTTAACTCATTCGTATAACGCTATCCTTTGGGGCTACCGTAACAGGATCCGGAACCACTTTTGAATTCTACTTTTAGATTCAGAGTTCTCAGGGCTTTTGCCTACTGAAGGCTATCAAAACAACACTACTTACTTAAAATATGGAATTTTATTAAAATATTCACAAAAAAATTCAATGTGAAGTGACCATACACCACTTTATATGTAGAGGTTACAGTTGTATTAAGGTGTGGAAATGCATGCTCGGTTAGTGCATGACATGGATGGTCACACTTTTCATCGACAGCCTTATGGTCAGCCTGGACAGGTCTGCACTTATTATAATAATAGTTTTGGTAAAACCTTAATAAGTTTTGGCACACAGCTTAATCCAAATTTTTAATAAATAACTTATCACGCAAAATGTAGTTGGGATTTAGAGCTACAATTTGTGTGGTAACTCAAACGTAGAGCATCTTTCCCCAAAAGTTAATGATTCTTGGAACAAATTCACCAATTATTTTTTCCTTTTATGATATTTAAATAATGTTATGGCTTTTCTATTACAAAAAGAAATTGAATGAAAAATTTTGTAGTTTTTAGCATATAGTCTCCATCAACAGAAGACATTTGAATGAGGCGCTTATAGACGAAGCGGAAAAGAGTCCTAATGTCAAAATTTTTTTCCAACACAAGATTGTAAAGTTGACAAACTTCGACGGAAAGATTGGAAATGGATTTAAAATTGAGAAGTTTTTAAATTTTTAATGATACTTATTTTTATTTCTTTTTGCAGCAGCCTAAATAATGAAATGTTTGAAGTGGAGGCTGATTTAATACTTGCGTGTGATGGAGCTTATTCTGCTGTTAGGAAAGAATTGATGAACGTTCCTCTTTTTCAATACTCTCAACAATATATTGGTGCGTGTTTTCGACTTTATTTATAAAGCGGTTGTGCTATGTTTCGCACAATAACCAATATTTTCCTTTGCTATTAACTTCTTGTTCACTTCAACTGGCGTCTTGATCAGGACCACAGAATAGATGGCCTTACTTGGCATCTTCTTCTTGTTTTACTCTCTTTCGAATGTTTCGGTGGATCCAATACGAGAGATTTGAGCTGCGGTCTAAGAGATTTGCTTTGGCTGGCTCACTACTGAAGGTCACCACTGAAAGAGAGCTTTGCATACGATGGTGTTCTATTTGGTAATTTGGCCATTTCTTTTCTGTCACTGTATTCGTCCACTCTCGTTGACCTTTCCGTTTACAATCTTTTACATTAGCAAAAATGCTTTGGTTTCCTTAATTGTCGAAGGTACGAATCGATAAGCTGTCGCCTGGTAGGAGCTTCATCATTGGAGAGCATGCAGTACGCCTTTACTTACAGTAACTTTGATTAAAAAGCCCATCCTGACACTAGACAGGTTTCTAAAGATCTCCAATGAGATATTTCATGAGATATGTTACTGTAGGAAAAAGTTTTTAGAGCATGGCTATGTGGAATTAAATGTCAAGCCAACTAAAGATGGGCAAGTAAGTATTTTTTTATGAACTGCTTTTACATTGATTAAATTTTTACATAAAAATCTTTTAGTTTTCTCTTGAACCAAATGTATTCCACTTATGGCCTCGGGGTGACTTTATTCTAATTGCCTTGGCTAACACAGACAGGACATTCACAGCCACTTTGTTTGCACCTTTTCAGCTGTTCAAAGAGCAGATAAACACTGACCATAAGCTTTGGCAATTCTTTACCCACTACTTTCCTGATATGGCTTCTCTGCTTGGACAGCCAGATCTAATAGCTGCTTTCCACAAGTCTTTCCCACTGCAGCATGAGCGAAGAGAACCTCTTCCACTAGTCTCCATCAAATGCCAACCTCATGCTTTTGAAAACAAACTGTTGTTGATGGGAGATGCTGCTCATGGTTTAACATAACTTAGTTTCTAGCAACCCAATACATCAGATTAAGCATTTCAGCAATGGTTCCTTTCTATGGCCAAGGAATGAATGCCGTGGGTCTTGAAATTTTTTTATAATATTTATGTATTCAGTCTTAATTGTTTAAGGGCTTTGAAGACTGCCTTGTCTTAAGCGAACTCTTAGAAAGATTCAACAATGACATTCGTTAGTTTGTTCGAAACAATTGTTCTTTTTTGTATTTAACAATGTCAGATTATGCAGCATTAGCTAGCGATTTTTTATTTATTGTTTACTAAAAGCTATCGAAAATTGAAAACAGAAAGGCTTGTAGGTTATGAATGTTTCAAAATATTTTTAGAGCTTGTGCCTGAAACTGATTATTTTGCTAAAAATTTAGCCACCGATTTCTTTGCTATAAAATATGAAATTATTACACGTTGAAGATTATTGAAAGTTGTTTGTAACCTTAATCAGTATAAACACCATGAACAAGGCATAGAGATTTCATATTCTATAGTGAGGAAATCACTGAAATCAAACATAAAACATCTTAAATTTATTTTTTCCCACCAAATTATGTTTATTTGCTAGACACCATCCTAATTCCCCTCCAAATTTTAGCTCAAACGTTAGAACATTACTCGAGAACGAGATGCATAGATGCGCACACCATCAATGACCTGGCCATGTACAACTACCTAGAAGTAACATTTCAAATTTGGTCTTCTAATCAGACGTCAAATTTCAGCTGAAAGACTTAGTAAACAAGAGCAGATACAAGTTGAGAAAGAAGCTGGATTTGTGGCTCAATAAGTTTTTTCCCACCAAATGGATTCCTCTCTACTCTATGGTCACCTTCACTCGCATTCCCTACCACCAGGTGGTGCAGCTGAATGAGTGGCAGGACTCTGTAGGACTATTGTTAAGACCAGCTTTTTTAATAATCAACTAATACATTTATAGATAATTGACAAGAGCTTGTGGATTGTTGGTTTAACGGGACTAACATCTGCTGCAGCTGCAACAATTTTTTACTTTGCTTAATGTGGAATGACGTTTTAGAAAAAAAATAGAAAAGCGAGTCCTTACCTTGTTATTAACATAATAAATATGCTAGAAATTAAATTTAGTTTAGTTTTAAAACAAATTTAATAAAATTTAAAACGTTGGCCCAAAATAGGTGGAATTTTTGAGAGAAGCTGAAGATAATAGCCATTGTTTTGGCCGTGATGCACATACACAGCAACCAATTGCTAAATAAACAGAGTTCAATAGCAACAATAAAATACATTTCATCAAAAAAAATTTCATGCGTCTGTATTTCACCTAAATACAATCGATTATAGTACTGAATCATTTTGACATTTATTCAAAATTTTACATTTCCAAAATTGCCAAATGCTTGTGACCAATCTAGCGTAGTATGTGTCTCAAAAGTGTGCTTTTTATGTTTTTTTTGCTTAAACTGTCTGTAAATGCACTCAAACAAAAGGTTGGTTTGATAGGATATAATTTTAAAATTTAAAAGCTTTAAACCGCAATCCTCTAATTCCAACCCCTTAGTTTTTCGCTTACCTCCAACTTTTCCTTTTAAGCTTTTTTGTGATCTTTAGTGTTAAAAATTATAACCTTGAAGCAAACAAAAGACCTAAAGCTTCATTAAGAACAATCTCTTATTTTATTATTAACTGGAGTAATTAAAGTTTTAGTTTCTTTTTTTGCAGCGTACTGCTCCATATTTGCCACACTCCCAGGATTTATATCCCAAAAAAACAGAGAATTCATATTATGGAAACGTTCAATCTTCTGAAGAAGACATCTTAGCATCTCCATCAAGCTATAAGACAGACCAATTTGTTGAACAGCAACCACCCTCTTTCAATGAAACAGATAGTTATTCTTCCGAACAATTGCCTCATTCAGTTCAAAATGAAAATCAACTCGGTTCTTTCGATCCTTACCCTAATAAAACTCAATTCCGACCTATTCGTCCTCAAATTAAAGAAGAAGTAAAAGAGTTTCTTAAAGAATTCCTCGAAAGACGCAAATTAAAAATCCTTCCAAAAACTCCAACAACGATAAAACCACCAGGAGAAGAAAACCCAAGGAAGTGTCTTCAAAGAAATGCGCAGGGAGCTCTAATATTTGATATTTGCACAGATACAGAATTACAGGAGCCAGCTTTTCTGACGACAGAAGTGTCTGTGAAAAAAGCAAAAAGTCTAAAAAATACAAGTGAGTACACTTTTTTAATAGGTTTCTTCCCTTGTTCATACTCAACAAATCAGTTTTTAAATTGATGCACAATGTTTAGAAAGTCAAAAAAGCGCCTACGACACAAACTCATCAGAATTTATAGATTCTGAAGAACAACACACTGAATTTCAAGACCCTAGTCGTGACTTAGAAGAAAGTGCAGATCTTGCTTCATCAACCGAAGAAGACAGCTTATTAGAAGCTGGATCATCCGAAGAACCACCAGAAGAATCCATTCAATCAGATGAAAGCTCGGTAATAGTGAAGAAAAAGGTTAACAAGAAGAAGAAAAAGAAGAAAAAATTAAAGAAGAATAAAAGCAGCTTGATATCTTTAGTTAAAACACTGGATTTAGTCAAGCTTCTCGGTCTGCAAAGCATAGTTAAAAGTGTTGAGAAACCTGTGCCAAAGAGAAAAGCTGTAATAGAAGAGTCTAATGAAGAAGAAAATTGTTTGAAGTTGTGGTCTGAATGGCAGCCAACCGCAGCATGCAGTCAAAGTTGTGGAGGCTGTGCTCAACAAAGCTTTAGAAGAAAATGTCTTAGCTCACCAAAATGCCCTTGCAAGTAAGCAAAAGAATATTTGATTATTTATTTCCATACATTTTTCAGCGGAATAATTTTCAAAGCAGAGATCTGCAATTCACAGCCTTGTAGACCTCCTCAAACTCCATGTTGTGACAATTTGTCTCCCAAGTTGGCTTCTACTGGAGAGTATGTTTGTGAAAAGGTTTTTCATTTGTAGTAAAACAACATTAATTTTTATAAAACTATTTCATCGCCGTACTACTTCATAACATAACATCTAAAAGAACCCCATCCCCTGATTCAAAGACGGTATTGCTTGTATTGTTTTTATAAGCAATCTTTTTTGCCACATCTAGGCGAGGGACCATTCAAGCGCTAGCCAGTTTAAGGATCTACATTTTGAGAGGCTATTCGCTTGATCCTGGTAGACAGTTTCTTATAAAGACACAAGTTAAATTAGGTGATGGGGCTTTAGTAGGTTATACGGTTTGTATTTTTTCAATTCAGTCAGAAAACGATGCAATAGTCAAATCTCAGCTTGTACAAGAACAACCTCAAGTACTAGAATTGGAATTAACAGGAAGCAGCAACATTAAACAGCTAGTAGAAGAGCCCCAATTGCAGTTGGAAGAGCCGTGTTGTGCTGATCCAAGAGGAACCTGGTCTTCTTGGAGGGCTGCTGACCAATGCAAGCTTTTCATATTGACCAAAGATAATCTTTATAAAAAAAATTAAGGCAACAAAGAATGTGGCGGTTTTGGGCGTCAAAGTCGCAAAAGGTTGTGTTTGAGCACAGCGCATGGATGTCCGTGCATGTAAGTATGAATATTTATACTTAGGTTAACTGAACACTATTAAGCGGAAATACTGATGAAGTGGTAGCTTGCAACCTTCAACCCTGTCCGTTTTCTGCCAGGACTCCGTCAAGCTGTGCTCCAGGCCTAACTATCCAGTTCAGAAACAGCAACCCTTTGTGTGTATCTCCCCGCGCGCAACTTGAACAACAATCTTTCAATATTAAGAGATACCAGCCAAATCAGCAGCAAAAGGGTCAGTATCAGCCCAACTCTCGAAGATTTCAGACTTTAAATTTTGGAAATACCAGAGAGTCCTTTGTTGGACCTGGCGTTCAATTTGATGGTAGACCTGTGCAAGTTAGAGAACAAGAAGATAAGGTGGAACAAGACAAGGAAAAAATAGAGACTTATGGTGGCATTGAAAGCCATGAATCGGTTAGCCAAGAAAAAACGAGAGCGAATAATGAAGAAAACACATCTTTCACGAACACCAACCTGTTTAAACCATTGGAAAAACTATCTAAGAGGATAGAAAATGGTGAATTAAAACCTGATTCGGAAGATGAACTACAGCCAACAGAGTACGAAACATTTCCAGTCAACCTTCAATACTCTAATATTGTCGGTGATTTGCCTAAGGTGAAGGAAAACGGTCAGATAAATGATGAAAAAGAGGCTAAAAATAGTAGTGAATCGGACTCAGTTGAAAGTCCAAGCCAATTGCTTTTCAATCAACAATTAACAACTCTAAATTCCACAGAATTATCCTTGCCTTTTGATGTTGCTTTCAATAAATCTTTATATTCACCACCAGAAGATAAATTAAAGCGCTCAAAAAGACAAACTCAAAAAAAAAGCCAACAACAACCCTTTTCCCCGCCACAAACTTCAAGTACTTTCGAAAACCAGCTGGACTATCAGCGTTTTTTGCAACAACAAGCTTCTGGCACAAACTCTGTAATCAATAAGCAACCAGCCACTCTGGGCTCCACGATCTCGTACAGCGATCTATTTGGTTATTCATTACCTTCGTCCAATCCTCAAGCAAACAGTCGAGGATTAATAGAAGGCAATACTTATCCTTTTTCTTCTCCTATTCAAAGCCAAGTTCTCGGACCAGGCCCTTTGCAGAGTCAATCCGCAATTCCTGGCATTCAGACTCCAAGTGCTGCTGTCGAAGACAGGACTGGACAGGCGGCTTTGGTCGGCATTCATCCAGGTCAACTAGAATGGAGAGAAGATCAAGTCAGAGCAGCTGAACTAGCAACATCTAATATACCGAATGTAGCCGCATCTGCACATGTCCTGCAAAGAGCTGGAGTGGATTCTGGAGTGATTGGACCTGTAGCTGCAGCCACAAGATCCTCCTCAGCCACTCAATCCACTTCTTACTTCCTAGGTATTAAGAATCAGGGCAAGAGCTTTAACCAAAGAAATGGGAGAATATTATCTATTGTGCCTGGCTATTTGGTGGTCCAATCCAAAAATGCAGATGTGGCAGCTAAATTTTTGAGCCAACTAAGATCTAACAGACTAGGCTCTAATAGCAATAGATTAAGTGTTATTTACCCGGCACTGAGATCTCAAGGCACTACCAAAGAGCAGAACCAGAACTTGGCGGCCGCGGCGGCTACCGCATCAGCAGCTGCTGTTCAAGCTCTAGCTAACCAAGCTACTCTGCTAAATGCACGAGCGGGCAACTCTCAACCAGCCGCTCTGGAGCTGACCCAACCAGGTCGCACTGCTACCAGTCAAATATTGGTTGACACTGGACAGGTGGTTAATCAGGAGTATGGATTTGGCGGAATTAATCCTATTAGTGTAGGTGGACATCAGCCTTTTGATGGCAGCAATGAATTGGACCCACAATCGGTCATTCAGCAAGGTCAAGAAGAGGCTCCATTGTATTTTGAAAGCCAGACTCAAAATTTAGATGAGGAAGATCCTCCAATAGAGTATGCTCCATCTGCTAAAGGTTTTCGTAAGATTAAAGAAGACGAATTAGAGGAAGAGGGAGGTAAACAGGATGAGGAGAATACGGTTTTGGATAGAACAAGCAATACAATACTCGATGAGAATGGCATCTATTTTGCACCAGAGTTGACTGGCAATGATGAAAATAATAGAAGGATTGGTTCGGATCCACCAATCTTTGGTATGGATGCAGACCCAGTGATGATAAGAAAAATATTTGGAGTGGAGCAGTCATCCGAAACAGAGATTAAAAGATTAGCTTCTCGATTTGAGGCAAAAGAAAGTAATGTCAGCAGCGAAAATTATGCGAGAGATTTTAATTACAGAAGTGGTTCAACCACTGATTATTCAACGAATAACATACTGCAGAGGGAAAATAAAGAAACATTTGTGGGAACTGAAAACATACCAAAGGAACCTCAAACATTTGAAACAAGGAGCTTGAAAAAAAATCATATTGGTATCGGCCAAAAGGTAGAAAATGCTTTCAATTTTAAACAACCAGAATCAAAGTCTTTACAGAAATTGAATAAAGAAGCATTTTCAAGAAGCAGTGAGAGTCTACAAAATGAAGATACTGATAATGCATCAAATTCGGCTAAAAACAACAATCTAAGAAGAGAGACTAAAGAACAAGAAAAAAACAAGGTCTACAATTCCTTTTCACAGCGCCCCAACGTTCGACGCAAACGCCAACAACCAGTTGAAACCCAACAACAAGTTCTACTCACCAGTCTTCAACGCCAGCTCCTTCAAAATGGAGCAAATGGGCCGGGTGCATACCAAAAACAGACCAGACAACCAAAAGCCGTAGCCAATTTATTGGCTATGAGACGGCTACAACAGCAATTTTTGCAGCAACTGCTCAGAGACAGGCTAGCGAGACTGCAACAGTCCCAAGCTCCAAGCACTCAAACTAATGAAGGAAAAACCTTTGGGAGCACTGCTTTGCAACAAGGAGAGGCAGCTGCTGCTTCTGGCTTGACACCTTCACAAAGTCAATTGGCCGAAAACAATTTAACTCCTGTTAGTAACAGTGCATTTGTCAATAATCTGACTGCAGCTTTGAGTATTGCTACTTCTAATCCTTTTCAATCACAAAACTTGAGTCCTATTACTAGCAATTTTAGTTCAGCAAGCATTCCTATTCAACCATTTTCTACTAGCCAAGCAATTTCGAATAGTAGTAACTCCAGTAATTTATCATTAGACCAGAGTTTGGCTGCAGCTTATGCTTCTGCTTTAGCCCAATCCAAAGGAGAAGATCAAGCAGTATCTAGTCCTCAAGAAGGACCGCAAAAAATTATTCCCACCCAACAAGATGAAGTGCCTCCCTTGATCCCGTTTGCCCAACCACAAAAAATTGCTACTTATGCAGGAACTTCGAGAACTCAACCAGGAGTAATGGAAGACAGGCAATCATCAATTTTCGGTGTTAATTCAGCAACTTTTGGACAGTCGAATGGTTCTATCACTAGACTAATTAACAAAGCTAGTGGATCTCAATTGGTTGGCTCAAATACAGCAAACATATTGACGAAACCTGCAGGCAGTGGTTCGAACAACACATTACAGACAATTAGACAGCAACAGCAAACAGCCATTCTGGCGACTATTTTTGCTAGAGCAGCTAATCTTGGGAAGAGTGGAAGTGTAGCAACAGTACAAGCCCCTTTGCCTGCTGGTCCTTTAAAGCCTCAGTTTCAGCCACAGGGTTTGTTTTTTGCTGTGATATTTGAAATTAGCAAGAATACAAGACCAGGTACCTTCAAAAAGCGGTTTTAAATACTTTTTGTGAGTTTTCAGCCCTGAAACGCCAAGATATTATTTAATCATCCTTTTGAACCTAATAAAATTTTACCTAAACCATCTTAAGGCTTGCCCACCGTTGAACAAAGCTCCATTGTTTCCCCTCAATCATCACTGTTTGGTGGGTATGCCATTCCTCCAGGTCTTGCCGGTGTTCCAATCTCTGCACAATCTTCTGTTTCCACGCAAAATCAAGGCCTGACCCAACAACTCAAAACCTTTCTAGCTACTCAAAAAACGGTAGCAGCACCTAGCTCTATACCTATTCAACAGGCATCTTCGTCTAATCAACAATCTTTAAATAGTCAGACAGCTCTTCTTCAACAGCAACTGAGTGCATTACTATCACAACAACAGCAACTAACTCATCAATCTCAACAACAACTCCAAAAAGTGCTTCAATTGGTAAGTGGCAATAAAGCCTCCATTGCACACCCTCAACCAGCTGTTCTAAATATTCAACACCAAGTTCAAAGCCAAAACAATCCACTTTCTGCTCTCCAAATACAAAGTATACTGTCTCAAATCGATACAAAAGGAGCATTTCCACCGGGATACGCCATAGTACAACAGCCAATCTATGTGATTCAACATCCTGCAGCTAATCAACCAACCAACACTCAACCACAAGGAGTGGTTAGAGTAAGTGCCAACAATATCCGACAGCAATTTCTGCAGTCTCAGAGACTTAAAAACTTGCAGAAAATACAGCAACAGCAACAACAAGGTCGCAATTCTCTTCAATCAATTTATTTGAACGACGAAGATAGTCTCGCTCAGAGAGTGGGTTTTGACAATTACTATATGGGAGGCATAGCTTTTGACTTGAGCACTGGAAACAGAGGACAACCAGTTAGAGTCAATCTAGCAGACGATAAACAAGCTAATGGTATTGCTTTTCAGAAAAGAATACGCCAGGGAAGTGTGAAACAGCAGCCCCAACTCCAGAGACCAATTCAAATTCAGCCGTCCAAGCAATCCCAACAAAGTGAAAGTAGCTTAAGCAGCAATAGTTATACAAGCTCTACTTTTTCTCAGACTCAGAACATTAGACAGCCGAATTGTTGTGTGCTTGGCGGTATTTGGGACCTGTGGACAGAATGGTCACGATGTGGAACTGGGTGCGGAGGCTGTGGAATTAGGAAAAGGACAAGATTATGTGCATCTGCCTCTCAAGGATGTCCCTGTTATAAGTGAGTATTTTCAATAACTGAATATAAATGTTACTTTATCAAATGTGTTTAGTGAACAAGTTTTGTCTAGCCAAACAGAAATTTGCAACCGCAATCCCTGTTCTCTCCCAGATCAAGCATGTTGCGGACCACTCAAACCGAAATTGGCTGGAAATAGTTATGTTTGTGCATGAGATTTATTTTTTTGTGGTAAATAAATTTTATTTTAATATTTAATTTAAATTGACCGGTCAATTCCACAGCCCTAAGCGTAGGAATTGAAATAAAAGAGAGGGAAAGACGGGATGTCGAAATTCTTTGAACCTTATCCCTATTCGTAGTATGTGTACGCGCCACTAAAATTGGCAAAAAATTTAAGCGAAACATTGAACGATTCATCACCATCGTCTTCAAATCATCGTTTTCCATGAAAAAAAAAGTTCTGCTAAGAGTCAATAATGTCAAGTGCACAAAAAAGTAAGTTTTTTATGTGAGACTAATTTGATTAATTCTCACTTTTTACCACGTCAACCAAAATTAAGAAAGAACACAAGAAAAATATCCAATTAAGAGCCCCGGTCAAACCATTTTTTCCATAGGCGGTGTTGGTTTTAATCTCTTCTCTAGCCGGTTCATTAGATACACCACAAAGCAGGTTTAAAGATAACATCATAAAGAGAACTTGAGGGTCTCGACGATGCGCTCTCTCCACCTTATAAAGCAGCCTTATTGCACAAAAACAGCATGACAAGCTCTTCTTAATTGAACATCCGTTAGGAGGAAAATCTCTTTTTTTTATCTCTATTTAATAAATTATGGTCTTGTTAAAGACAAAAAAAGAAGAGTAGCAAGAGAAGAAAACATAATTTATCTTCCGCTAAAGAAAGAAAAATTTATCCATAGGAAGAAAAAAAAAACAGTAGCAACCGCATATATTTTTGTCGGCTCGACAATTTCTCGTTAACAATTATCTTGGCGATATTGATCCTTGTTTCAATTAAATTCCTATCCGCATATATCAGCAATTAGTCCGCATTTTAGTGACAATGCTTTGATGTCAAATTCATTTTTCCATTTATTTTATATTATTAACTGATTTTTTTGAAATTGTATTTAAAATGGTTTGAATATCTGTTTGATTTTTATATGCGCTGGGATTCTTCTTTGTCGATGGAAAAAAAGATTGATAGAGGCTTCCGATGCCTCGGCTTTTTTATTGCTACATATCCTTGGACTTGCATAATCATTCCGTAAGTTTTTTTATGAAACTGTCGTTTCAAGGGGGGTTCATTTAAGTAACACTTTTTTACTGATCATTATGCTGGCATTTTGTTTTGACTGCAGGGCGCTTCGCACTATCGCGTGATGGCCGAGCAAAAACACATATATAAAGATATAGCCGAGATAAACATCTATGCTTTAAGTCGTAACTTTTGCAGTTTAACAATTATCAAAACAAAAAATACAACACATACTTTTTGCTGAAAGGCCAAAAAGAAATTTACTTTATCTCAAACAAAATTATTGATTTTAGAATAATATCTTCACTAATCTTTGGTGCCGGAATAGTTAGATACAAAGAAGTCAACAATGTTCGAGACGACTTTAACGCGGACAATTCACCTAGTCGTTATGAATTTGCAGTTGCTCAAGAATTTTTTAAAGAACTAGGCAACCCTTTCCACGTAGTAGTATCTGTAGTTGCCGCTGATGGAGGGAATATTCTCAGGCCGGGGTATTCCCTACATCTATTTTGCTTTCTAATCTAATTAAATCCACAAATATTACACAGATACATAGACAGGGCACTCCAGATTGAGAACCACCTACAATACCACTTGAAAATAGAGCATGAAGGCAGGATATATGCCTACTCTGATTTTTGTGGAGCTCAGTGTGAGACTAGTGACGCAGTCAATCTGTTTTTGACTGCGTTTCGAGATGTGCACTACAACGCAAAATCCAGTGTCAAACTCACTTTTCCCAGCATAGATATCTACGGAAACAAAATTTATTTGGCCAACAATATATTTGACGTGGAGATCAATGAAAAGTTTGTGGCTTTTGTCAATCACAGTTTTTAACATCTGCTTTAGATCCAAATTGATTGAAAGCACAAAAATAATAGCCATTAATTTCCACGCAGTATTCCAAAACACGACTATAGCAGCGGTGATGAAGAAATGGGAACAGGCTGTTTGGGAGTATTCTCTCCAAACCCACAACGACTCTTTTATACATTTGCACACTATTTCGGAGGGTTTGGCTTCTGAAGAAGTGCGAAAAACATGTAAGTGTTTATTCTTTATTTTTTGTGTCCTAAAAAAGGATAAAACCACTTTAAAATTAATTAAAACGGTCTCAAAATAAAAATATCTCTTAGGAAAAAGGGTATATGCCATGTCTGACAAAAGATAACATTTTTTATGTTACTTTCAGGTGCTGGATCATTGCCTCTAATCCTAATTTCCTTTCTACTAATCGTTGCCTTCACCGTGCTCACCTCACTCAAATTCGATTGTATTAAAAGCAAGCCCTGGGAAGCGTTTATTGGAGTGTTATGTCCACTCCTCTCAATCTGTACCTCTTTTGGTTCTTTATTTTGGGTATGCTGTCATACTTATCTTGAGACAGAAAGAGTAACAAACTTTTCCTAGCTAGGCTTCGAATTCCGGCCAATTGTCGCTGTGGTTCCATTTCTGGTTTTGGCTATAGGAGTAGATGATGTATTCATATTCTTGCATGCCTGGAGCCACAGCAATGTGGATGCACTGGTTACAGAAAGGGTGGCTAATGTGTTGGCCAATGCGGGCACATCTATTACAATCACTTCCTTGACCAATTACCTCAGTTTTGTTATTGGAATAAGTGCGTCAACACCGGCTATTAGGGTAAAGGTTTTGTTTAGCATTTATTTTGCCCATTTTTTTAGACATTTTGCATTTACATGTCTACAGCTGTATTAGTGGATTATATTTACCAAATTTTTTTCTATACTGCTATTATTGCCATAAGTGGGAGGAGAGAAAAGGCTCATTTAAATGCATATGTGCCTTGTATAAAAGTTCATAATTATAAGGTAAGGTTTGTCATAAATAGAGTATATATATTTTAGCCTTTTCTCTTTAATTAGCTTCTTTAATCTTGCGAGAAACCCAATTTTTTCTATATTTTTGTAAGATTGAAAATCAAGAAGACTAAATAGAGAAAATACGGTACAGTACTCTGGCAATTTTGCGGGCTTAAGATTCTAAGTCGAGCCTCAAGTTTGCCATTTATTAGAATTCAAATATTTATAATGTGTCACGTTTAATAATGCGGTACCCTAAGATTGGCCCCCGGGATGTCCGGTTATCAAGACCAGACAGTAATTTTTTTCTTTTTTGTTTAGTATGTAAAAATCTAAAGCTTTTGTCTTCGACGCAAATTGCAAAAGATGAAGCATTTTGCAGACATTTTTTACATAAATCCTGAAAAAAAAATTAAATTGAACTTTTCCATTTAGTTAAAAAGACAACAGTTGGATGAGAAATCAGAATGGAAAAGCTATTTCTCACAACTGAGTTCCAGTTTATTAGATACCTGGATTAACTTTTCCGTGAGCAATTGGACAAGATTGGGTCTTGCCATTATTTTGTTGTCTTATTGGACATTTTCTGGATACGGAGTGTATAAAATGAAAGTTGGACTGACTTCTGAAAAGCTGTTTCCTGACGATTCTCCCCTCCTTAAAGTCATTCACTTGCACAAACATTTCAAAGGCAGAGGACAGGTAATTAATTATTTTTTCGACTTTATCGTAATTGCAACCGTAAAATTTTTAGATGTTGATTTTTGTTAACAATCCAAACGACCTGAGAAAACCAGAAGCTATAGCAGATCTAATGAAAGTGGTGGGGAAATTTGAAAATTCTCCAGGCAGCGCTGGTGTTTCCAGCACTGAGATGTGGTTGAATGCATATTTGGCATATGTAGGAACTCAGGTCAGCATTAAGTGAATCGACAAACTAGAAATTTACTACACACAATATTTACTTTAGACTCAAGGATCAGTTGATTTCACATACAAGTATTTGCCTGAATTTTTTGAGAACAGTGAATTTCATCGATGGAGTCATTACGTCAATTTAGGCAATGCACAGTAGGGTTTAGATTATTTGGAAGCTTTACACAGCATTTAAAAAATTTCCTTATCTAGCAATGATTTTATACACGAATTAAAATTATAAAATTGCAGAGATTGCATTGAAAACAGGCCAAATTGCATAAACAAATTTTTCTTTTCTACCGGTTTTCGAGATGCAATAGCTTGGACAGCTCGTCTGAATTTGCTGCAGAAATGGAGAGAAATTGCTGCAACATCTTCCAAATTTAATCTTACTATTTATGAAAACTTTAGTATGTACGCCGATCAGGTACTTTTTTGTTGCTCTTAACCCAAAAGAGCTTGAAAATATTTAAACTACGATTCCAGTTACTAACCATTCCGCCAGCTGCCATCCAAACAGTTGTACTCGCACTTCTGTGCATGTCTTTAGTGCTAATAGTGTTTACACCCAACTACAGCACCATTATTCCTGGCATCGCCTGTATATTGTCCATCAATCTAGGGGTATTCGGTTTTCTATTTTACTGGAATATTGATCTGGACCCCATTACAATTACAACCACTGTAAGATATCGTAATCTGTAAAGAAATTATTGTAAACTCGTCTAATTCAGCTGATGGCAATAGGATTTTCCGTAGATTTTGTAGCTCATATCAATTTTCACTACTATAGAGGCGATTTGCAGGTTTTGTTTAAAAAAAAAGCAACATAATAAGAAACAAATATAAAGCCGATTTTTAAATAAAAAAGAAAGGGGGCCGATTGGGGTTTTACCCCCCAAAATCGGCTCGGGGCCCCGACGGGGCCCTGAACTGTTTCTGTCTCTACCATTTATAAGGTTGTTTATTTTGGTCGCAATAGCAAACTATGGAAATTTTCGACTCTCTTTCTGTGACGAGAAAATGGGAAAAGAATACTTTTTTTTATTATTGTATTTAGTGTATTAGAAATGCTTAAAATAACAGGGAAGACCAAGGCAAAAAAGCCAAGGATCCTAGATTAAAGCACAAATGTCTTTATTTTGGGACCCACAAATATATTAATGTGATGAGAAAAAAAAATTAAGGATCAAAAAGAGCGACTTAGACAGGCATTAACCTGCTCTGCTTGGCCTATGCTGCAAGCCTCCTTGTCCACTATTTTGGGATTAGTTGTTTTGGCTAGTGTGCGCGCCTATATGTTTCAGGTGCGTAATGCATTTATTTCAAGTAAGCTGACTTGTTCTAATCTAAGCAGTAAACATTTTCTTTGTTTCTCGTTTTTCCCACACTTCTTTCAAAGATTTAAAAACCTAAAGGCCTGCTTACAAGGATGTATGCAATAAAATTGATCACATATACACAGACTGAATGAAAACAACAAAAAAGCACATACAGTTGTTGGCTGACAGTACAGTTGACCCTGTTAAATCCGGTCCCCAGTGGGTTATCGACCATAAAAGGCACATAAAAACGCCGTACTTTTTTCAAATATTTTTGAAAGGTTGACTGTAGGCTCTGACCATGGACTGTGGCTGAAGACTTTGGCTCTCCATTTTAGATATGAGAAAGCTACAGCTGGTCTACAGTCATAGTCGAACTTTACCATTGTAGGCAGGCCTTAAAAAGCGTATCCTAAAATTAACATATCCTAGTTTAGGTTTTTGTTAAAGTTGTCATACTGGTCATTCTCCTTGGACTGACCCATGGCTTGGTTATCCTTCCTATAGTCTATGCTCTCATTCCCTTCAAAAAGGCAGTAGAAAAGAGGAATGGACTGCTGCATTCTAAGGAAATACTCAGGATTCCAATTTGCTTGGAAACCAAAAAGATAGAAAATGTAATGAAAACCTGATAATAACAAACTAGTCGATTAATGTTTGATAAAACTAAATTATAAAACTTACTTGAATAAAACACTAAATTTTAAATGCAGGTTAACTACACTTTAATAAACAGACTTGAAAAATGCACAATATATGTTTTGTTTTTACATATTTATATGTAAGAAAAAAATTAGGTTGGAGCGAAATGCTGATGCAATGTCATTAATTATTTATTGCATTATTTTTTCTCAACACTCAAAATTCCTTCCCTTTTTTATTAAATCTCAAGCTACATATAATTTTTTGAAAAATATTAAACCATTTTCTCTCGTTTAACCTAACGTTTTGATTACCGTATTTTCTCAAGTAGGACAGCAGGCCGCTCTATTTTTAAAACATCCAAAAAATTTCGAAAATTTCCCTTTATCATTTGATAAATCTGTATTAGCTTATTAGAGAGGGCTGTTCAAATAGAGAAAAGACGGTACTTAAAGTTTAAGTTGTTGAACCTTCCATGGATCCATCCATAATTCCACCGCCTGAAACAAGATTTAAGGTTTTTTTTACATTAGTTAAAATATCTTAAAACACTATAATACACTATAGTGTAGGACGTATGAGAAATTGGACAGATACATTTTATTTTTTCATTTTTGAAATATTATATTTCTTATTTGACAAATTAAAATTTACTTTTTCATTTATCCATATCAAATTAGCTATGATTGATTATCTCAGCGGTTATCAATGACCTTTTTAATTTTTTTCATGTAAAATTTGTTTTCCAAAATTAAGTTACATGTTATTGTTAAAGTTCAAATGTTTTTGTTTACTAAGTTTTTACATAGTTATCTTACATGTCTTCACAATTAAAATTAAATAAAAATAAACCACAAAATAGAACACTTTTCAATATGAGCGATTGGAAAGTTTAGTAATTCAAAGAAGATTTCTATTTACAGGGATTGACCGAAATAAAAAACTGACCCAGAAAATGCAATCAGAGTATAGAAAAAAGGATAAACTGTTCATCAAATGAGTAAAAGTTTTGTTTTGTACGGCTACAATTTAAATCAAAGAATTTCCTGCAAAAACATTCAAAAAGTATGAAATTATTCTATTTATTTCAATACAAGCACAAACTCTGTTTGATATTCTGCATGAAAATTGCAATAGTGCTCTTTGTTTTTCTTATAATATTTGCCAATTTCTACTCGTATTCAAGTCTGACCAAATTTGTTTATTCCATTGAGTGGCTGCTTATCTACACTCCTTTAATTCAAAATGGAGATTTTGTTGTGCCACCATTGGTTTCTCTGGCTTTCCAGCACTTGCATTCCTTCAAAATTATTCTTTCTCACATCTCTTCTCGTCTTTTTGATGATGGGTTCTCTGATTTTGAAGGGAAATATCATTGGAGCAGAAACGAGCTACGTTACTGCCAGAGTAAAGATGAGTTGTTCAGAGGACAAGAAAGTGGTACTATTTAAAGCTTACTTGTCCCGAAATTCGTATACATTTGAAATTATCAAAAATTAATTTGGTCTCTTGTTGCTTTTATCTTTTTCGAAAAAAAACGAAACAACAATAATAAAAATATTGAAAAGATTCCAAAAGCATTGGGGAGGACCAATATGTTTTTATAATAAGACAAAAAAGGGGAAAACGAGCTAATTTTTGAAACCGCTCAAACTTTTCGACATTAGCTTTGTCTTTTTTGATTCCAGATCCTCGCCTACAATGCTTTGTTCATAGAATGCTGTTAATGCACATCAAAACCGAAGTGTTAAGCATTGATCCACCTGTGGTCAAATATCACGATTTTCTTCCTCCAAATCGCGTCCAAGCTTTTTTAGGAGAGACTGAAATAATTCAACTTATTCAGGCGGTAAAGTAATTTATTTTTGACTAAGAGTTTGGGAAAGGGAAAGGCAAAGGCATATCTTTCTCAATTACTGAAAAAATATAAGTGATTAAAATTTTAGAAAATACAAGTGAAAGACAGTCTGAACAGCGACATTTGGCAAGACAGTTTGGTGGTTAATGGAACTTTTGTTAGTCGTCATTTCTCCCAGTCAATCAGCAAATCTTTTGATTACATGCAAGAAAGAATTAGTGCTTTCAATCTGGAAAGAGCAGAGCCACTACACGTAAAAAGAATAAACAAAAATTGAAATATAGAGACTAATTTAGATTAAAAGGTATCGGCCTGGAGGGCATTATGCTCCTCACTTAGACTACTTGCTGGTCAATCCAGAGCCCTGGATGGGCAATAGAATAGCCACATTTATGATTATTTTAAAACCAGCGGAAGTTGGTGGAGCAACTATTTTTCCCAATGTGGGTGTCCATTTCAAACCTAAAGCAGGGGATGCTATCATTTGGCTGAACAGCAACCCAAACTACGAAGTAACGCAGAATTCTTTTCATGGAGCATGTCCAGTCTTATCTGGCATCAAAGTTGGAGTAACAATCTGGATTAGAAGTGTGGGTCAGGAAATGCGATTGCCTTGTCCATTGGAAAAGGACAAACCATTTGACTACAAGCTGTTGACCCATCCAAAATGGATTCAACAAAAGTTCTAGACTTATACGGAATGTCCTTGGATAAAAGGGACAAAAGAGTGTCCCACTGCTAAAGCAAAAAGTTATTGGTCAATTTGAAAAATGGATTTAATAAAAAATAGCAGAATGGTATTTGCTCAACAATTTTAGATGATTTTTATTTTAAGGAATATAAGTTCACAAAGATATCGAAAATTCCGAAGTTTTGCAAGTAATTCAAATTCCTTGCAATGATACATATGTAATCGAAAATCTAAGAATTCTCAGTGAATTCCAGCTTGACCACCTCGAATCAGCCTTTCTCCAAAGTCAATCACTCTTCCTTTGTCGGTTGGCCTTGCAGTGGAATCAAGTTGAATGCTGGTTGAAGTAACCTCAGTAGCTGTTGCTTCTGTTGTTGCTTCCTCGGTTGTTATTGTCAATTGCTTAGTTGGTTTCATTTCTTCAGTACTTATTTTTAGTTCCTCTGATCCTTGACTTTCTGACTCACTCATTGATGATGATGATTTATCGCTGTTCTGAACGATTTTTTCGTAATTAATTATAATAATAAAAATTTTTGAACTACTGCTTTTGCCCTGTTCTCTTTTCGGGGTCAAATTTTTGCCTTTTTAACTAAAATATTTGCACTCATCTTAAAAAAATATATCAATCTGACATTAGTTCCATTGGTAAATTGTTCATTTATCATCACTAAAATCAGTTTAAATATATCAAAAATTTCGATAATATAATTAGACTTTGGCGTCCCAACGGCATTAGTCCTGTTTTTTGGCATCCCCACCTCACTACTTTCCTTTTCACATGCATTGCTGAATTGCAAATCAAAGTATTCGTCATTGGAGTATCTGACTTTTCTCCACTCGCAGTCTTCATAAACTTCGATGCTGTCGCCACACAGTAAACATTGCAAACCAAAATGGAGATTGTGTCGACCAGTTCTCGACAACACCATCACACCCTTGTGCAGTGCAGTTATTGAGATGTGGTAAAAGTTATTATTCTCAGATTCAACCGAAATGCTGTTGCCGTCTTTGTCTTTATAGTAAATTTTGACTGCAGTATTTCTTTCCTTTTGTATTACCAGCTGTGATTGTCTGTGGCGATGAACATGTTTACATCGAGGCACAGGATTTTCTGCTAAAATTTTAATTTCTTTGCTTTCTATAAAAGTAAATATTTTAGAGTAGTTTTATGTTAATTTTTATTTAGACATTAAAAACAGTCTCTTACCTTTTATTTCCCGAACTTTACTCTCTCTGACCCACTCAGCTGGATCGTCTTCATTAGTGAGCAGCAGATCACAACCAGTAAAGTATTTAATGATGGCATTTATGGCCCCCATCTTAATTACCCGATTAATTTTTGAGTAGAGTCCTTTGTGATGATGAACATATTGGCCGTGGTGTTTGAAGCCAAAGTAGCGCATATAGCAGTCGACAAAAAAGAAAATATCATAGTCATAAAATTTGCATCGGTAGTCATCCCAAACCACATAGTGCACAGTCGTGAAGCCATTTATATTGTCTTCCACAGAGCCAGATTGAGACTCTACAGGGTGGAGGCGATTGGCTTCTTCTTCTGACAGTTCTTCTGAAGAAATAAATGGGCTTTCGGCAAAAAAGGATGGAGCGAACACTTCCGAGCTGCGATTCACTAAAAATGTATTCAGATTTGAGAAAGTGAAATTTTTAAGGAAATTTACGTCTGTTATGAGATTTAAAGCTATTTATGCATTCACCTGTCCACGTTATTTTTTTAAATGTTTTAGACCGAATAAACCAATAAAACACGAAATTTTAGAATGTAAAATGTTCTTTCTACTAAACTTGATATATTTTACGCGATATATTGATATAATTTGATACATTTTTACGAGTGAATTTGCTACAGCTGCATTTCGATAAAAACTCGATAAAATTTTAAAAATTTGATAATCTTTGGGACGGAGCTCAGAGTTTCAGATTATGGAGATTAAATTAATAATTAGGACTCAATTTGGAATGCCAAACTATCCCGACTGCCACATTATCGGATTTTTGAATTATCGAAACTCTTATGTACACTTTCCAGCTGGACGGCTCAAAATATTGAATTTACCAGAGTAGGTTTTGTATGCTAAAATACAATTATGCAATTAAAAAAATTGTGTACGAAAAATTCCTACCACAAGGAAGTAACACGGCAAAAAGAAGCCACATATTCATTTGGGATACTTAAAATAAAAATTAGACAACCAAACGATAATACAGATTATTAAAAGCTATCGGTTTTAAGTGTTCAGAAACTCTTTGCATTTATTTTCTCAGAAAGCGAACTAAATAAAATGAAAATATTATTAATAAAACTAACAAAAGACTTAAAAAGACAAAATCAGCTACCTGAATTTTGTTTAAACAGGTGCAACTCATTTTAAGCGAATATTCACACTGAACGACTGGAAGATAATATTATAACAGCAAACTAAAAAACAAAGTTTGCAAAATTTATGTAGTCCATCTGCAATTTCTTAGATCCTTGCACACAGGAGATAGATGATTAAGGAGATAGATTTAGGATGGGCAAGAACCTTATAAATTTGGCCTTTTTCTAAATAAATTGGTATAAAATGTGGACCCCTTGAGCTTTGTCGCTCTTAGGAACGACCCTCACAGACGTAAGTGAGAGCAGGACGAAAGTTAGAGCGACGCAACTCAGAAAGTGGACATTATACAAATATATGAAAATTAACTAATCGAAGCAGAGTTTCGTACTCTACCAATAAATATTTTTTCTAGCTATTTGGAAATTTTAATATCCCGATGCTTTTATGGTCGATTGCTTGGAGCTAATTTTTAGTTTTGTAGTGTGATCCTTTTGAGAATGTGTATTCAAAAGTTTTGAAATGATAGTTTATTCAAAACCTTTGAAAACTGAAAGCTTTATGAGCATAAAATGACTAATGCATATTTAGAAAACTGCAGAGGACAGAGCAATTAAAATAGTATGCTAAAAAATCCAAAATTTTGCTCAAAACTTAAAAGTGACGATAGACATGAATTGTGGTAAACCCTGCAAGTCCAGTCCTCAAATTATGGGGCTCAGAGCTACAAAATTTTCGAATTTCAAGTCTCATATGCGCATCGAGGTCCCATAATAATTTAACTAACTAAAATTAACAACATTATTATGGTTTTTTAGATGAAAATGTATGAGACGTAATCGTGTCTTCATAAAGATAAGGTTGCTATCAGTTGTTTAAAAAATTACACCTGAAAAGTTTATGATAATATTATATAAATGATCACAATTTGTTTTTGTAAAACAGCAAGAAAAAAAAAGAACACAAAATAAATATTTTTATAACAAATTAAAGAAAAACAGTTTATAGTAAGATTAAACTTAAATTGCTATAGTCTCCTTCTACTTCTGACTGATTTTTTGATGTGATCGAGAATCCTGATTGGTACTAAAATTTAGCTAATTTGTATTATATTCTCTGAATCTTTTATTATGCAATTTAAACTTACAAAATCTTTGAAAAACCAATGATAAATCAAAAGAGAAGCAAGAAGAAGAAATGCTGAGACAACAATCATAAGCATATACGCCACACATCTTTCTTGTCTAAAAACCATATTTTACTTGAAAATAGGGAACCAATATTAGAAATTTTATCTATTTTTAAACTAACAACTTTTCTGATAAAGATTTTTCTTTTGAGTATGGTGCAACCTCTTCATAAGCACTCTGCCTTCGTTGAACAAGGTCCATGACAAATATTGCAAAATATAAGAAAAAATACAATGATCATAATATATATCCCAACGTAAAAAATTACAATTTAAATTAAATGTTAAGAAAAACAAACAGAAAGTTGTTGTAAGACATTTGTCAAAGAAAAAGTCCATCTTGAAGAATAATGTTTTGCAATAAAAAAAGTAAAACTCTAATATAATCAAATTTTTACAATAATTTTTGCAAAGAATGAGCGTGGGATATTTTTAAATAGTTCAAAGAACTGAATAGGTTTTACTAGTGCGTAAGAAAACTTGCTGAATTTACATTTATATATATTTATGTGCATTCATTTTTGGATCTAAAACTCTAGACTGTAAACTTTAGACTATAAAAAATGTTAGTAAAGGTTAATAACAAATTATTCACAAATAAAGGTTATAAATGCAAAGCTAAAAGTGAAAAATTATAGTCTAAATTCCCAAGAAGATTTCTATTGTATAAATAAACACAGTTAAATTAATTGCTATGCACTTTAAAAGGTAGTTATGCACTGGGGGGGCGCATTTTATATTGACTTAAAAATAGTGTTTAAACGTCCCCTAAGTAGTCCTCTATATGCTAAAGACGATAAAAAGTTATTTTCCAACACTTTCCTACATCAAAAGTTGATTTTTTGCAAAAAAATCGATTTTTTTTTGTCAGCAAAACGTCGAGAAACAACTATTTTATCGTTTTAAGCATATAAAAATTACTAAAAATTACCGGTGCGAAAGAAGATAAATAGGCAATTGTTGAGAGATCCTACCCATTCAAACCTACCCATAGGTATTTGCAAGTGAGGAGCTAACTGGAATTTTTGCGTAAGCTTGCCGTCCACACTTACCACCCCAAAAATTTTTTTGACAACAGTGCACAAAATGAGCTTTAGGGGCTTTGTAGCTGCCCTCCTCAAAGCTTGAAACACTTTTTTATAGCTCGCACCTGCTCAATTGGTTAAATATACTTTGTACCAATTTTTAAACTACAGGGAAAAGAAGGTTTTATGCTATTTTTAGTATACCTCACACCTGCTCAATTGATTAAAAACTTTTTACCAGTTTTTCAACTACAAGGAAAAGAAGGTTTTATGCCATTTTTTAGTTTTTTGTATTAGCATGCCTGTATATAACAACCCCCATGCAAAGACCCCCGAGAATCGGTCATAAAATGGTACGTTGTTTCGGGGGCTAACTCTTATAATAGATGCAACTGGTTCAAGCTTGCAGCCAATTTGTAGTCCGTGAGCATTAACAACAAGTCTAGCAGTAAAAAAAACGAGCAAGCAAGTAAAGTCTCACCCTTTTAGGTTATTTTTTGGTCATTGGTTGTTATTTGATATATATTGGTAAATTTTAATATTATTGCTTTAATATATTACATATACACCATTATTGTATATATACACACTATATATACCAACAGTACTTTTTTAAAATTAGCTTATTTTATGGTCATATTACGAGACTTAAAATAATTTCTATTAAAATAATATTTTCGCAAAAAATAGTCTTCGAATAATTTTTAAATAGATTGTTATCAGTACTGTTAATATTTTAATTGCCATATTTTCTCTAATTGGATAGCCTTCTGTATTAGAAAAGCGGTCTCCAACAGAAAAGAACCCCCGCCTGAGATTGAAAAGACTTTAAATAAAAGGTTTCATTAGAGAAAATATGGTATATAACCAGTAATATTTTCCGAAAAAAGATTATTACCGGTAATTTCTACAATCTTAATCAGTTTAAAACCAATTTTTAAGGTCGTCTAATATTGTGTGGAACTCAGTTGTTTAACTTTGAATTTCATTAATGGAGAGTATTCATGGAATAAACGCACTTATTTGCTATATACTTGGACTTTCTTTCAATATTTTCCTTACATTTCTAATATTAAAAGGAAAAAACAAACAAGCAAAAAGCCACAGCAAAATTTTACTTTTAAATTGTATCATCGACATCATATATTTGAATTTTTTGTTTTTGGTTCAACCGGTAGGGTAGTTTTTGATAAGAACTTTTCAACTTCATAAAATCCTTAAAAATTTTAGATTATATATGTAGAAAAAGGAAATCTTTTGATAATAAACTCTGGACCCTTAAGAAAGTCATCACAGGTTATTGTTTTGCTAAGCTTATTAATAGTGGATTTCTTTTTCTGTTTTTCACTTTATTCCGTCTGTGTGCAGTTCTTTTATAAATACTTAGTTTTATGCAGGTAACATTTTTGATACAAACAGCTTTTTATCTTGGTATATTTTGATTTTACGGAAAATATTAGTTCAACTGTTTGATTCTAGAGCGATATGCCTACCCCCTTCCCCTAAACTTGTTTTCAAAAGCCTCTTGTAAGCAACTTTGGCGCTACTCGGTTATACTCCCACTTCCCCAATCGATTTTTCCAAAGTTGTTTAAAAACTATTTTTTAAATATAATTTATGCCAAAAAAACAAACAAGATTATTTAAAAGGTAAATGGCCCTTTACATTAGTGGCCTCTTATTACTCCCTTCCCCTCCCACAGTTGCATGCAAATTTGTATTACTTGTGGTATGAAAAGTTTTCATTGAAAACATTCGAAAACACCGAAGAGGACGTATATTGTACTAGAGCCAATTTTTTTATTATTAATTGCAGAGAAATCAAAGTAACATTGATTACTTTTATGCTGATGCTAATTGTTCCTATATCTTTTTCATTATTCTTAACATGTCTTTTTTATTTTACTCTCAGTCCTGACGAGTCGGAGCTAGCTGAAAGGATTTTTCACATTAATGCTACAGAATATACGCTTTCCTATTTTACTAAAAGTGTATGTATGCCTCTTTTTTAACTTTTGAAAAGCATCATTTATTTAGACTTCAAAAACCCAGTTCTATGTTAACCCAACCATGCTAATAATGCACTCCCTAAATTATGTCATAGTTATTTGGTGCTCTTTCAAAATATTGGATTCATTTAAAGACTCTCCTACTACAGTGCGTTTCACAATAATATAACACATCGATTTTTTGAAGAAATTTTGAGTTTTTTCTTTTCTACTATATTTCTTTTATGATGGAAAATTAACATACATAAATACCGAAAATTATAGCACATTTTTGTATGGAAGGTATGAACATTTGCAGGTATAGAAATATGGTCAAAAATTGATCCAGAAGTGCTGAAGAAGCTGGTTGATAGTATGAAGAACAGAATTTTCTTGACTATTCAAGTCTCTGGGTGTTGTACAAAAAATTATTAGCACCGTGTCTGTTTCCGCTGTTATTGGGTCACTAAAAATGATTTTACAAAAATGTGCTAGAATTATGAAACGGCATATTTTCGGTAGATCGGGTAAAAAAGATTTCTGTTTAAGACCAAGCAAATTTTTTGCACCAGATCACAATTATTTTATGTATTTTAATTTTCCATCACAAAATAAATAGAGTGAAAGAAAAAATGGAAATTTGTTTAAAAAATTGAGATTTGCTATCATTATGAAACTCACTGTACCATATCACAGGAAAGATTCAAACAGCTTCATTTTCAAATTACTAGAGCTTTAATTTCACAGGCATGATTTTATTATGACAAAATTGCAAGAGCTTGTTCGTTGCCAATGGGTGTATTTTTTCAAAAAAAACCGAAGCATAGTTACAAAGTACTCTACCAATTTTTTCTGGCGTATTTTATTTTATGGAGAATATGGGCCAAAATATGGAACAGGCGCCCCATTCAACTCTAGAACAGCACCCAGTCTGTTTTAGAGTCGACTGGGGTGGCTATTATTTTTTTAATAAGCAAGAAGAGCTCATGAATCCGAATATGAAAACAGAATTTGGTTCTATTTTAGAGTTGACTGGAGCGCCTATTTCGAAGTTGCTCCCAAATATGTTTTATATTGAGATTTGACTATATACTTATTTTTCAATCACATGCTGCCACTATGCAATCATTTATTTTTCATTTTTCAACGAACAAGAAAATTAGCGGATACTAAAGCAAGGGAAAAAAAACTAATAAATTAGAAAAACTGCTAAAACCCTGGTAGGGCACTCCCTTGAAAGTCGAAAACTACACCTATTGCCAACGAGCATGCCCCATTATATGCTTACCAGTTTTTAGGCGCTGTTTCCATTTGCAAACGCCTTAGTTCCATCGTCCTTTATGCTTTTATCTACTATTTTTAGACTCGATGTTTTGTATCTTAGCTCGTACATTACTATTGTACTACAATGGCTTCCAGTAGGACAATTTTTAATTCTTAAAGTCTCTTTTTGTCGACTACAGTTTGATAAATCCCTCAGCCCACGAATAATTTTCTTTATCGTCTTTTAACTTATTCGAAACAATTCTTATGCTCTAAACGACATAAAACAAGTTGTTTTTCGCGCTTTTTATTCTAAAATGTTTTATTCTGAAAATCAAGTATTACAATTTTTTAATTCTGGTTCTTTGCCTTGATTTCTCAAGACAATACCTTATACGGAGTGTTTTCAGGCTATAAATTTGACACGTAACATTAATGCTAAAGATTAGAGATGGGCATTTGGCTTTTTGTGATACTGCGATGCGATATATTTAGATCTCAGCTAATTACTATGCAATATTTTAAAAAATTTGCGTGCGTTGTATCGCTGAGATAGGCGATATTTTTCTCACATGCGATATATCGATGCGATATGCGATTTTCTTCATAGGCAGCTTAATTTCATCAGTACTATACAACAACAAAGGAGGTAGAAGAGAGGCAAATTTTTAAGAAAAAACAAGACTCTCCCTCGCTTTCCAGTAAGATCTTCTGAAAAGACGAGATTTTAAAGCATATTGATGAGATACCGTATTTACTCTATTAAGCGGGCACCCTCTAATAAGCGGACCCTCTAGCAAAGGGTCGAAAAATAAGCGGGCATGCCCGCTTAATAGAGTAAATACGGTATATCGCATCGTGCCCATCTCTACTAAAATATAAAGACAAAATATAAAGATGTACTTAGTGCACCTTAGTTGTGAATTTATGAGCTTAAAAAACCCGTTTTCCATGCTAAAAAGGCTTATAAAAACGTTTCTAAACTTTTGTTTTTTGGTAATCATTTTAGTTACTTAAATTATACATAGATTTATTTAGGTAATCAATCCATTGTGCGTCACTATTATAATACAGGAATATCGAGATCGATTATTTTACCCTTTGAAGATATTTAAAAGCGCTAAAATTTCTAACTACTCTTTGGCTATTGCGAATGCTTAACATCGTGAGAAATCATCTTTAAAATTTTAGTAAACTCATCATACCACTAAGTATTTATAATTCTGATACAGTCAAACCTCGATATAACGAACCCCTGGGGACCAGCTAAAATGTTCGTTATATCGAAGGTTTCGTTATATCGGGGGTCCGTTATATCAAGATTTGACTGCGCAACAAACCCTTGAGGATCAGGCAAAATGTTCGTTATATCGAGGGTTTCGTTATATCGGGGGTTCGTTATATCGAGGTTTGACTGTACTTGATTGTTTTAAAA
>BBSZ01007498.1:0-48868 GCA_000981365.1 Subanguina moxae | reverse complement strand
AACCCCCGCATTCCGGACCGGATATTTGAGAAAAAACCGGATTCCGGTGACCGGAATCCGTAGGGATTCCGGTCCAGTCTCCAGCACTAATAGAAATCATGACTTTAATAACTGAACATAGATCTCCGCCGGAACTATTGAGCTACCAATAAAATCGTTGTTAAAAAGGTACTATGGCATATTTGTATTGAAAACATCAATGTTAAGAGAAAGAATAAATAAAACTAAGACACCAAAAACCCCTGGTGTGCAATTTCTCAACACATTTTTAAAGAAATATGCGTTATTTTTTAAGACTTACAAATATTTCACACAGACTAAACAGCGCACTTCCGCCATAAAATAGTAAACTTTCCAAAGCCACAACTTGGGCAGCATCTTCTTGTTCAGATTGAAAATAAACTGCTAAGCATGAGAGAAATATCTAAATAATTTTTATTATTACCCTTTGATTTTAAATAATTTCCGAAAACAATCAATACCCACAAAGTATCTAACAGCCTTAAACAAGCCTAAGGCTTAGTTATACGCATAGGGTCCAAAAATACCATTTGCAGGGCTGTTTATACCAAAGCAAAATATAGAACTTTTCGACTTGCCAGTTAAAAATACTTAAGAGAGGCTATAACTTGTTACAACTTTAAGACTATAAAAAAAATTCAGGGAGGACCAAGGCAAAAAAGGCACCCAATTGTAGAATAAAGCCAAAAATTTGTTAAACTTACGATGAGAAACAAGCAAATGGTCGCAAAATAAGGCTTTTTGTAGTTCTCATAGGTTTTGACAGCAAGAGTAGCCAAAATTCTCTCAAATAAAAAAAAGTATCCAATAGTATTTGCAAAAGTGAGTGAAAAGATTCTAAAGAGAGTCAATGGCGCATAGTTTTCCCAAAAAATGTCGCCTGTGGAAAACTTCACGCAAATCTCAACAATTCTTTCTGCAGATAAAGCAAGAATAGACAGCGACTGCCAAATTAGAATAAGCTTCATATTTTTGTGAATAACTGATGTTTTGTAAACCACATAGAAATAAGGCAAAGCCAATACAAAAATAGCCAAATTAATGCATTGTTCAAAAATTATAGAAAGGTAAGACAAATAAATTAAAACATCTTTATTTAGAAAACCAACCATCTAAATGGTCACCTTATTGTGAGAGATACTAAACTAATTTCTTCAAGATTAACTTTACAATGTGAGATTTGAGAAAAAAACTAATTGCTTTCCATTCCTTCATTTACCACCTATTTGGGAATACGCAGAAATAGAGTAGAGCTTTTTATCTTCTGTTTCCACTTGACATGAAAATAATAAAAAATTATAAACTACAAAACAGACTATTATAACAGACTAATATAAAATATTATAAAAGTCGTACCATTTATTGAGCCTTTTCATAAGCCTACACAAAACATGACTCTAGTGTACTATATTTAAACCCCCCCCCCAAATGTAACTGCTACAAAATACGTGTACCATCCCCGTAACCTATTTTAATGCCCTAAAAACGGTAAAGCAAGTCATTTTGGGTCCGTCCTTTGCGGTTTAGGCAGTTTTTTCTACAACCCATTTGTGCAATTTTTTCGCCCTTTTACCATGTTTTTGTCACCATACTATGGCAAAAAAAAAGCCTGAAATGCATTTATTTCTCCATAATCTTGCTCAGATTTATCTCACAGGTAAGTAAGCAAGTCAGTGTGCCTATAAAAGGGTTCAAAAACTTGTGCAAGAACAGGCTGAGCGACTTATGGCGAAACGGCATCGACAAGCTAGGGCAAAGGTGGGAAAAAGTCGCGCACAATGACAATAATATATAACAGACTAGCCTATTGTTAAAATCAGAAGAGTTGTTATGATTTCAAATAGAGAAAAGAAACGCGGGAAGTTACTACTCAACCCAAAACAATATTTTGAGTGAGTAGTCGAATAACAACGCTTAGGTAAACCATAAAATATTGAGCAGAAAGTACAAAAGCTGAGATGCGAGAGTCTACATTAAAAAAAATTGGACTCTACTGAGATAATTCAGCCAGCCCGAGGAAATACGTACAAAAAAAGCCATAGTATAAATATTTTTAGAGTATTGCGTGTGGAGATTGGATTATTGTTTAGGGGAGCGCAAATGGAGTAGTATCTAAAGCACCATCTCCTCAACATTCTAGCAAAATACAAATTGTTAATAAAAAAGCAAAAAACTCTAGTAGATTTTCTCCACCAGTATATTAACTGCTTTTGGAATCAAGAAGTTATTTTCTGGCACTTTAAATAAAGAGGGCCGTTAAATCGAAGGTCTGGTTACTGATATTTTGTCTGGCGGCCAACCACATTGAGCTAGGGGGGGGGTGTTAAATCGAGGTTTGACTGTACCTATATAGTGGCTAAAACGTGGCAGTTTTTGGATGAAAACGCCGAGGGTTGGCTGTACCGAAACCTGTAAAAAGCGAATTGTTCACAAACCGTTTCTATCTGCGAATGTGTGTGTGTGATTTTTATTGTGAATCATCATCACAAGTTTCCCACACATAACTGCTTGCACTAAAGCAACTAGTCCACGTCGACTTTCTCCAGCCATGCACGGCGTAAAAAGCTTATAAAAAAACAAAGGAGGAAAAGGAGTCAATCAAGAAGAAGACAGCCGGTTGTGTGCAATTCACTATTTCCAAACTTTGGCCTTTTTTCCCCTTGTGTTACCTTATAAAAGTGAGTAAGCAAGCAGAAGAGAGTGTACAAATCAGGCACGATAACTGGTGCTGCCTCACATTCACTCTACTAGTAGCCTTTTTTTTTGAACAAAGATCATAAAAAGCAAGCGTTCAGAATAGTTTGGAAATGTATGAGAATGTTTTGAAGCTTGCGAGAAAAGAAATTTTGAATTGCCTCTTTGTGGCATGGCTTTTTGTTTCTATTATGACTTTTTTTGGTGAGACTTTGGAGAAGGAATTTGTCAATTAGGTGCAGTCACCTCTCGATATAACTTTTGCAGTTTGAAAAAATTTAAATTGTCGCTTTCCGCGCCGAGAAAAAGGCTGTGAAAGCAATTGCGCGTGAACTCAAGCAATCTCCTCGTGTGATCTTTAAGCGATCTCCTCCTCCTCGATTGAAGAAATTAGTAGTATTTAAAATAGCATTTACCATACTTTCTCTAATAGAGCAGCCTCTATTTTTTTTTTTGACTTCATGTAAAATTGCAATAAATCATGGTTTTTTAACCATTTGGCTATTTTTTGGTGTTAAGAGTGTTTTTCTATAATAATATTCCGCTGTGCTGCTAACTGAAAGTCTATATCTTTGGATTTCTAGGATGAAATGCTCTCCAAAAAGTGGTGGCAACACAAACCAACAGCACTTCTACCGCTGCGCTGCCCAAGACAAATTAGCAGTAAGCTTAGCAGTCAGAGAGTGCATTTCTAGTCTCTGTCTTAACCCACAGCAAACCTTGGATTTGCTAAAAAAAAGAAGAGGAAGTAATGCTTCCACCAGGTATTTGTACCAAAGTATCCAAAATTCTTAAGCATTGCCTTCAGCTCTGCCGATTTGACTACTACAGCAATGTGTGTTCTCACAAAACTGTTTTGTTCCCTAAAAAATGATATTTGCCACTCCAAATACAACAATCCAGACTCTACTCAAGTGCTCCACCTTTTGGGTTACACAAAAGGAGAGCCATGCTCAGAAATAGTGGACAGATATGGTTGGTTGGCATTTTTTTGTTATAGTTGGGTCTCAAAACAGTGCACTCTCGCTATAGTGTGACATGTGGCCGGTCCCCACAGGTGCTAATATAGCGAGACTCGGCTATAATTGCTACAAAAGTTGATGTGTTGCAGTGAGCCAGTGGTTGGAGAGGCGAAGTGGAGTGCCATCTGTTGTAGGCCTATCCTCAAGTTCTAGCAAGTGGCGACAGATTGAGGTGCTTGATCCAAAACATACCTTTAAAAGTGTTCTCATTCCTGACAGTGTGCCCCCTCTAGATGCAGTGCTAGTAGAGCAATGCTGCTATTCACCAAGGTTAGCACTACTATTGTATCCTAACGAGTAAATTAATTAGGTAAACTTTTTTACAAAATATAGGCAACTAACACACATCTTTGTGATAAAGTAGGGCAATGCAAGAGAAACATTTAACAAAAGATAGGTATGTGGCAGGAAATGGATACTATAAGCTAGATACAGTCAGCCTTCAATAACTCTACACTCCAAGGTTATTCCCTTAGAAGGGGCCATCGACAATTTGGTGCTTTGAGCCCGATGCCTTCGGGCGGCCACTTGTTTTTAAATAAAAAGTTTTAGTGCCGATTCTGCAAAAGCGCATAACCATCCAGATGCTTTGAAGGTGTTGTCGTATCAAGAAATTCCAGTAGATGAAGCTAGCAGCAGTGGAGAAAGTAGCTTAAGCAGTTCGTCTCTCAGCCTCCAAGTCAAAACAGACCAGCAAAAACTGCAGGTGTTGTCCAGAGAAGTGGCCCAAGAAGTGATTAAGAGCGTGAGGGTAGTGCAAGAAGTGGTCTGCAAAGTGGACAGGAGTTGTGGGCCAACACCTAGACAGCAATCTTGGCCATCTCCTTCGACAAGACAAGAGTACGAAAACAAACAAGTGCAAACCAATGGCTCAGCCATCCACAAGATAGATGTGGGAGTAAACACCCAGCAAAACTTCCCATCTGCCAATGAGAACAAAAGCAGCAGTAACAACAGCAGTAGCTACACAACCAGCAATTCTTCGGCCATGTATTCCGATCTAAGTGCAGGACAACTGCCACTTCACAAAGCTGCCATTTTTATTGCTAGGTAAATACTTTTTACTGGGGTGTTAAGCTCCTTCAGTTATGACTCATAACTTATGAGTTTACCATGGCAAAATACTAAAATTTTTGACTGTATTTCTATGTATGACTTTATATGAAGAAAAAATGTAGAAAAAATCTCAATAGTGAACACATTGAAGGTCACAGTGCCATGTGGTAAACGTGCTAGCAGATGGAAGTGTGCCCGCTGCACCAATGCTCACCTCCACCCCCAAGACTGCCCAACAACCTCGTGTCAGAGAAGTAGAAGAGGCAGGTTTTCAACAACACCAACAATCTCAACCTTTTGCCAATCTCAACATTGATTCTTATGGGCACGCTCCATCTAGGCTTACAACCTTTCATAGAGCAAGCCCAAGTGTGCATGAGTACTTGCCAAATGAGTCAACTGAACTAGCTCCCAACTCACTCATGCTGATGGTTAGAGAGATGAGTCTGGGCACTAGCTTTGACTCTCTTTCTCCAAAGAACAGAAGCACACTGCATGTTGAAACAGCAAGCAAAGGCAGAGAGATGATAGGTCTGTTAGCTTGTAAATTATGGGATAGGCTTGCCTCCTAAGAGTTTTTGCCTCCTTTTTCTCTCCCAGGTGTCATTTAAGGTTTTTCTGTGCCCTATTTTATGAGCAGTTGTGTAACCTTACAAAATAGCCTTAGATACAGACAACTAGAGATTAGATTGAAAACTTAGCTTTAGTGGTCAACGATGCGGAGAATTCTGGCAAAGCTCAAAATAAGGGTGAAGGCCGGTCAAATTCCAGTGCCAATGCCAAATCCCAACTGTATTCCAGTGAGAACGAGGACGAAGAGTCAACCCTCAACCAAATATCTCCACTGCCTACCACTGGTTGACCAGACAAGCTCTGCATCAAAACCCTTTTCTATCATTGTATTTTGTTATTTGGTGAGTTAAAATAATGGTGAAACCCAACAGATGTAATATCTTTTATACCTGTTATTCATTCACAAAATTTGATAATTCAAAGAAAAAATACAAGTCCTTCGCCAAATAAATTGTCAAAACCCTTTTGGATTCATATTACTGACATGTAAATTTCGGCTCAACTGTATTATGCCCTCTAACACCCCCTTCCCCAAAGCAATATACCCCCGTGGAGAGTATAAAAGTTTTGAGAGCGTATAACACAGTAGTACCGAAATTTCTTACAGTCAACTGTTTCAACGCAGTTAAGTGCACCATGTGTTGTTATATGTGTATAAAAAAGTAAAATAATTTTTAATAAAAATATTATTCTATATAAAAATGTATTAAACTAGTTTTTATTCTATAAATATTGCGTCGTAGAGCATTGAATGGAATTCCACTCTTTAAGGCTGGGCAAACAAGCAACAAACTGGCTGAGAAACCGATAATCTTTTGGAAATTGGTGTTAGTTATAGATTTGATCAATCTGATCAAACTAACCATAATGAGTTGTGGGATCACTAAGTAGGTTCTTAAAGCTTGTTATTTAAAACAGCCTCTTTGCTCGCTTAAGTATGACAAGATAGGTATATAGAGTATTTTAGTCCTTATATGGGAAGAAAAGCAGGAAAAGGAGAAAGGCATGTCTTTGTAAAAAAAAAAAACATTTTCAACACTTTTGCTTGTTTGAGATACGAGCCAACTCATTTGGAGCATGTAGCTAACACCCTTTCTCATGGAGTAAGCTATCATTTTAGTTGTTGATTTATGTAAAAAATTTGGCCTTATATGAGAAGAAGACAGTTTTTTATCTTTGTTCCCCTCCTGTTGTTTTAGACCCTTTTAAGCATTTCGAAGCTAATCTAGAACAGGCTAGAAGTACCTGGGTTCTTGATCTTGGTTCCCCAACACAAAATATGGAAATTTTCGATTTCCCAAAAACCCAATTTTTGTGACGAGAAAGTGTGGAAAGTCTATCGTATTAGAAATGCCTAAAAGGGGCAAAAACAACAGGGGGAAACAAGGTAAAAAAACTGTCCTCTGCTCATATGGAGCCAGAAATTTTGTTTAGATAGCCATTTTGCCAAGTCTCTTAGTGGCAAGGGAACTGATTGCCTCAGCCCATCGAGAGTTGCAATACAACATTGCTATTATTTACGGCTTCTTTACCACCGTGGGTTTCAAGCTTTGAGATAGCTGCAAGCTTAGTGATTTAGCTTTTGTTCCTTATGTCCACTATCTACCACCTATGTGAACTGGTGTACAGACCTAACAAAAGGTAGCTTTTTACTATTGTAACAAAATATTATCCAGCTGGCACCACAGTGGATGATAAGGCCTGATATAACGGATGGCTAGCGAAATTAATTCCTTAAAAGTAATTTTTTAAGAAAACTGCGCTACTATTTGCACATCACTGACCGAGTTACCATCTACTTTTTCATAGCTGCATCCTCTACCCCATGGTTAACACTAAGAAATTGTGATCATCTAGGAATGAATTTGAAGTGGACAGTCTGGGCTTGCGCCATTCTCGGCATTGTCTACCAAGTCAACTTTCATGAGAGGTTTAAGTGTTTGGAGACCTTTCTCTATGTGATCACTGCCTCAGTCCCTTTTGTCGCTATTGCTACCATGAATGACAGGACTGGTGTTCCCCTGATGTTGTTGGGTGGAGTAGTATATTTGGTGGGCACGGTGTTCTTCAAGTTGGACGGGGTCGTGCCTTTTGCTCATACTATTTGGTAATACGAATTCAGACAAATGGTTCAATAAGGCGCCTTAAATTTTTAGGCACCTGCATGTAGTTCTAGGTAGGTTATTTTTTATTTTCTGAAAATTGGAGAGGAATACATTTGTTAGCCGTGAACCACTAAACCTGGGTCAAACAAGGTATAGGCTGCTCTCGGCTAACCTAGGCTGGCCTAACCTAAGCCTAAGGCTTAGTTGTATGCCCAGGTGCAGTTTCTCGGGTCGTCTACTTGGGTATCTGGGAGTTGTGCCAAGAGAGATGGACCCGGGGTGAGCTGGGTTTTTACCTATAATCAGTTCTTTTTTTAGGTGCTTCTATACACACTTACACGGTCTATTCAACACTTTTTGGTCCCGACCAAGTTAACCCCTTTCCAGACGTTGATTTCTCTGAACCAACTTTAGCAGCTCTATCCTCACTGCCATAACTTGTTTAATATTTTTCATAGTATCTCAGCTACTTTTGTCATTTGTCAACTCTTGTCATTTGCTACGCTTTCTATAATAGTATTTAGCAATTTTTTTAAGATGTCTGTAATTATTCAAGGTATTAGGAAAACATTTTTAGTCGTTTGTATCAGGTTGCCTCGCCAAATTACTTTTCTATTTTTTTTTATCAAATGTTGCCCTTAGCAGTAAATGACCACTCATTGGATGGCCCTACAACTATCAAATGTTTTGCCCATTTTCTTGGCCGTTAGATTGAGCGCAACAATTTAGCATACAGCTCCTCATGGTCCATATGATTTAAATGCTATAAATTATTTTGTCAATTTTCAAATCTTTTAGTTACTAATCATGATACAAAATGGCAAATTAAGGAGTATCGAGTGAGTGATCACTCACTGCTAGAAGTGACAAGTTTGAAAAAATAAAATAAATAAAGGTAATTTGAGCTAACAATCGCTGTATAGATCGCTACGGAATCGAGTACTAGCTTGTGATATTCTCTATTTCTTGTCAAAAATATTTCTTTTAGTGATGTTATTAAATAAAATAGTACAAATAAAGGAAACAAGGTACTTCAGCTTATATAATACCATAATTGTTTTTGCTTGGACGGAACCCAGGGCTAAAAAAAAACATTGTTGTCAAAAAGAGTGCATTTTTTTCGCTCTTTCGCATGTTTTTATAAAAAATTACTAATAAAAAGGTCAAATAAATTGTGGCCGTAGAGATTTACATATTTTTATATTTTCCAGTGGCTCTTTATTATGGCAATGACTGAAGCGCTTTTTCAACTACTGTCTGAATCTATTAGATTTATTTTTTTTTTCGCAGACCTCTCGACACAAAACGAGCCAAAATAAAACCACAAGGTCCAACTCCCTCATTATCTGCTTATGTTTCAAAGTGGAGAACTTAAATTTAGAAAAGCAGAATGCTGATTTGAAGAGGCAAATAAGACTTCTCAGACAAGACTAAGGCAAACAAGGAACGATCCAATAGTATAGCAAAGCCAAAAGTGCGTCAACTCTTAAGTGGTTAAATAAATAAGATTCAATAGGCAATTAAGATATAAATAAAGATCCTTTTTCAAAGCTTTTTTTTCTGCAAAACAGTTTGATATTTCATTGTACCGTGTTTTACACACAAAAAATTGTAAGACGTAAGATATAAAAGTAAAAATCGTAAATTAATAAAGGGTAAAAAGTATGACAAAAAAATATGTAAAACATGCATTGCAATTTTAATAATTATAACTCTTTTTATATTATACATAAAATATTTTTTCATTGAAGTTACAATAAACTTGAAAAATAAATAGTATGAATAAACGTCAAAAATGGGTAGTTTAAAAATGATCAAACAAGAAAAAGAAAAAAAAAATTACTTTTTTTCTAATTTTCTAATTTTGACACTGCTGGAATACTGGTATTGGTCAGTCCCGGTGGTGTCCAAGTTGATTTTGGTAAAGACTGAACTGGGACACAAGTACTTTTTTGAGTCTTCATGCTAGAACCTAGTCCTCGGCGAGGTTAATCCATGATCCTTTGTAGTATGTTGTAGACATGGAGTACTAAGCTTTTGACTTCGGCCCTCGCCTCGACGTGGCTGGGCGTTTCTTGAAGGGCTTTTTCAGCCTTTTCTCGCTGAGGACAGCTCAAACGTTGAAGCTGGTTGATTGTTACATTACATTAAAAATACTTTCAAATACATTAAAATACTTAAAACACGACTTCTGGTGGTAGTGTAAATACGCGATAAAAACCATGTTCTTGTCATAGCTAAGAGTAAAAAGAAAATAATAAAATACAGATTTACATGTAAACTACATATTCCAAATTGTAATGACTGTTTCTAGCTAAAACAATATTATTATTAGAAAGTCAACAATTTGTTTAAAATAGTTATACCAGATTTTATATTATATAAAGATAGATAATTTAAAAAAGTAAATATTAAATATATCTTATTTATATCTTATGTTTTATGATAAAACATAAGATATAAACCAAAAAATATCAACAAGATGAATAAAAGTTATAAATTTAAAAGAATATGATTAAAAAGTTTGCTACATAGATAGAAATAGATAAAACATGATTGACGATGTAGAATATGCTTTTAATAATAAAAGTTGAAATTTTTAATATTAATATCTTATATTATATATAAAATATTTTAAAGGGACGAGTACGCTTGAGGTCCTTGTGTGCGCGGCGCTGAAATGGCCACAATTACTGCAGAATTCGCTTAGAGCAAAGATTGGATATTTTTGCCCAGATAGGGTTGTCTGTTATCTCAAAATTAATTCGGTTATCAGTCGAAGTTGTCCAGAGAATGGATCATGCCCAAGTTAAGTATTAGTACAATCTTTTAAATCAATATTAAACTCTACTGTATTATATTCCCCCCAAGTAATATATATGGAAATAAAGTTTACTTAATAAACCAAAGAAGAGAAATAAGGCTTTAAAATAGTACTAAAGACATATTTTTTTGTCTAGATATCGAAAAGAAAATTGATTTTCAATTTCCATTCCCGACTTTCGGGACACACAGTAATTTGACGGATGAAATTAGTTGTAGTCAAAAAAAAAATAGAGTTATAGGGCCTATTTTTCTCATTTTTATTTGATTGCTCTTCAACAGCACTTTGTTTTTTAGCGGGATTTCAAACGGCAGTTTTAATTGTTTTTTTACCTGAAAAACCAATATTTTAAATGTTCCAAAAGTTGTCTGTGGGAGGAAGCCAAAGCCAGCATTCTCCAACTACAAAAAGGGTAGTGTGTGGTGTTCCTGCTGCCAGCAAAAAATATGTGTGAATATCTGCTCTTGCATGTTTCATAAAAAGGATACCAATCAATAGCGAACACGCAGGGCCCAAATCATCGCCTAGTTTGTGAGCTTGTCTTTATTGATTAGCTTCTCATTCTCCAATTTGTTTCAGGCAGTTTTCTATTTCTCTCTCTTGTCAATAGACGATTAATAAATGGAAGAAAGTTTGCTGTAATTCCAACTTTTCTTTTCCTCAGATAAACCCACTGGTCCGTTTCAATTTTTGCAAGGAGAAAATGTCCTCTTCAACTGTGGATCCAAATGCACAGCCTCGGTTTGGAAACAGGCGACGTATGTCCCTATCTATACCACGTAAGTCAAATATTTGGATTGCAATAAGAATAGACAAGATTAAAGGAGAATGCGGAAATTACTAGTTCATATTAGGACACAAAATTTACCTCATACTTTTAGATACGTTTTAAGAGCAATAGTGACCCCTAAGGGTCGGTTTCTTAAGGGGTAGTATTATTGAAGCTTGACTGCACAACTAAACGAATTGCAGCAGCTTTTGTAAGTCGAAATTATTGGGTTATATTGTGATTGTAGGATTGGCAGTCAATGGATGTCCACTTGATGTATGTGAGGGTTATCCAAAAAATAACTCCTCCGGGGGAGCTATCAGAGGAAATACAGTAATCCCATTTTCTGCTCCACTTAATTATCCAAAAATTGACTGTAATGAACTATCACCCAAAACCAACTATCTTGCAATAGGGTCTTAACATACCTTTCTGTACTGCAGTCTACCCTCGTTAATACACTCGATAATTTGACCTTTGGAGTCTGATAACTTGGGCTACCGGAAAACCTTGGGGTCCAAGGGGAAAAACCGCTTGTTCACCTTGTCAAAGACTACTATATTAAAAGACTATAGTTAGATGTATTGTAGTGTATACTCACTCCCACTAAGTTTACCATTCTTTTACCTGCTTCTTTGGTCGTTTAATATAAATAGACATAACTTTTTGACAAAACAAAGGCTCCAAAAACTACTATCATCTTTACAACTTTTTCTGCACCTCCTAAAAAATGCACTTTAAATCAAATTCAATCCAAAAATGGGTATTGGAAGCTGGCCAGTCTGCTCTCTACAGTCTTTGTGTGCACTTTTGCGCAATTAAAAAGAGAAGAGAGACACCAGACTTTTTTTCTTTAAATATTCAAGGGGGCGTTCGGTAAAACAGGCATATAAAAACCAGCTGGGAACTGTTTTTTGTCGTCTTTTTTATCAGTGCAAGTTGTTGTGTTAAGTGCTTCTGCCGTTGAAATATTTGCTTTATTGGTGTATTAATTCACGTGGACACCATACAGAGCGGAGAAAGAGCAGAGAACTTGTGACAAGTAGTTGATAAAGTGTGGGCATCCCTGCTCCCATCACACCACTCAATCCGTCTTCTTGTTCTTCGACCAGCATATCAGTTCTGGAGGCGGCACAAAAACAGTCGTGCTGATACTCTCGCTGAAACACTATAAATTTGCTTGAGAAGCTACCTTGATTTGCTAATTTTGTGAAGCAAACGCTTTTATATATTGGCAACGAGAGTTGCGAGATTGTTGGGTGAATTGATCTGGTCTATTCTTCTCTTTATTCCTTTGCTGTTCCTCTTTCCAGTTGCCTTGGTTGTGGAAAGTGGAAGATGATATTAATTGAAGATGCAGAACGCCTTTTTGCTCACCTTCGCAGGAAGAGGGGTTTCTCGATCAATCCATATTATGACTTTCGTAGGCTTTTCATTTTTATATGATTTTATCATCTTTTTGTAATTTGGGTAAGATTATGTTTGGGGGGGGGGGGGGAAGAAGTGTTTAATCCAGTAAAATTCATATATTGCTAAGGTATATTTATTGCAACCTATCAGACAGGTTTTTTCAAGCCTATAAGTTTCAAGGCTTGTATGTGGCTTGAAGCTTAGATGACGCAGTTTTCAAATCCCTGTATTTGTTCAGACTTTTTACACTTTTTACTTTACTTAGCGTTTCTCATCTTTAAAAGCAGCTAAATTTCGAAAATTCGGTTTTTTACGTGGATCAACCGAACATCTAGTTGAACAAACAACTACTAAAATAATACGGGAACATTTGCTTAGTGCTTATCAGCTAGACGGCCGTTTACACATCGTGGGAGTAGTGGTTTAAATAGCCATCACTAATACCCCAACTAGACTCTTCCCATACATCAAAACAGATTAGACATGAAATTTTGATCCATTGTTTTTGTGTTAATCTTGTGCTATATTTAGCCATGCCGTGGTTCGGCATTGACATTGGTGGTACACTAACAAAACTGGTGTATTTTGAGCCGACTGACAGGGTATTATTAACCAGAAAATTGTGTTTATGTGACTTGTTTACCACTTTTTTAGAATGAATATTTGGAGACAGAGGATGAACTGCTCAGAGAGAAGACCATTCACCATTATTTGACCACCAACAAAGCTTATGGTGAGACTGGCATCAGGGATGACCATCTCCAACTTGACAATGTCGAAATTAATGTGAGTGCTATGGATGTAAGTAAATCTATTAAATCTTGTTTAGGGTCGGATTGGAGTCATCCACTTCATTCGCTTCCCCACAAACAAAATGATGGTAAGATTGCCTTATGAACTGTATAAGATCTAAGTGGGTTTGTACCTATCCACATACCCCGGGAATCAAGTTCTCATCTATCAGTAGAAATCAGCTTTTAAAAGTGGTTGAGAACTTTTGCCTCACCCGGCACTCATTAATAACCTTTAATAAGTAACTTTGGCCTTTCTTCAGAACTTTATCAGGCTTGTGAAAAGCAAGGGCTTTGCCCAAATGAGCAGTACGGTGTGCGCCACTGGAGGAGGAGCCATCAAGTATGCACGAGAAGCCGAAAAGGTACTTTTAGCCAATTATTTGACTGTTAATCAGAATCTTACTGTGCAGGAATTGGGAATGCAATTGCACAAAGCAGACGAGCTGGAGTCTTTGATCAAAGGAATTGAGTTTGTGGCAGCCAACAATGCTGATGAGTGTTACTACTATGACAGACCCTTGGACTCGGCAAAGTGTAGAAAAGTGGTGTGGTGAGCCAACAAATTTTTAATTCAGTAAACAAAAGATGAATTGCAGGCGGTGGTCCTCAGCCAGGTGCTCTTCCACTGACCACAACTTTACTAATGGAGAACCTAATCCTGAAGGCTTGCAATATCCCTATGTGGTATGCAACATTGGTTCCGGAGTCTCGGTTCTAATTGTTAGAGGGCACAACGACTTTACGCGTGTATCAGGATCTAGGTTAGTTGGCTTATTTTTGGTTTTTCTTGACGTCTTTATTCGTAAAGTAACCAGATACTATTTGTTTTAGCATCGGAGGTGGCTTTTTCCAAGGGCTTTGCTGTCTTTTATGTGGTTGCGAGACCTTTGAAGAGGCCATTGAACTTGCCACCAAAGGGGACAACAAAAATGTCGACAAGCTTATTGGTGACATTTATGGCGGAGGGTATGACAGTATTGGGCTGCCTGAAGACATTGTTGCGGCCAGGCAATAATTTTGGAAGATTTTTATATGGTAACCTAATTTAACTAAAATTTTCTTCAGTTTCGGCAAAATATCCACGAAAAAAGACAGTGAAAATGTGAAGAAAGAGGATTTGGCGAGATCAGCCCTTGTGACAACCACCAATAATATCGGCTCCATTGCCTTGAATGTGGTGAGCAATTGGAAAAAAAAAAACATATATTCGAGACTTACTAACCTAACGGGGTTTAGGGGTAGGTACTCTAACTTACTACTCAAATTATAGCTTATTGTCTTAGCTACAATTTGGGTGGTAAGCTGCCTGAGAGACACCTGGAAAAAGTGGGTCAAAAACACAATGCCAAAAACACGATTTTGAATTAGAGGGAGGGGCCTATTAGAACTTTTACGGTAATCATGTAGAGTCCCTATTATCCCTCGTTATTTAGTGGGATTATAGTACACTAGTACCAAAATCATGTAAAACTGCCCAGTCAGTCAGTTCCGACTACGTCTTCAGTTTTTGTGACATTTAAAAAAATTGCAGGCAAAGCAATATGGCATTGAAAGGATTGTCTTTGCAGGTAATTTATTTTGTGATGCAATGAAAAATACTTAGCTTCAAAGTTGTAGGCAACTTCCTGAGAGTCAACCCCATTGCAGCCAGACATCTGGCACACGCTATGGACTTTTGGTGATTTCTTTTCTAACTAATTGAAAATAGAGTTGCGTGAATATTGTTTTGTAAACGCAGGTCCCAAGGAACCAAAAAAGCTTTGTTTTTGAACCATGAAGGATATTTTGGAGCAGTTGGATGTCTGGACAAACTCGTTGATGTAGGGCTGTTAAAGATGTTCCAAAATGATTTTCACTTGTCTCTTTTCTAGGTGACATCTTCGAGGAGGAAGATGAGAAATGGAGAACTAGCTACAGCATCAGTCAACCAGGCTTAGCTACGGACAATAGCATTCATACAGCCACAAAACAGACTTTTTTTTCTTAACACTACAAAATCTCGTCTCTTGATGTTTAAAGTGCGCCCAAATCATTCATTTAGTCCGTAGTCCTGTTTATAGGTATTTGTCGGTGTAATAATTTAAACTACCGCATTTTCTCTATTAAAGCTCACCCTCAAATTTATTAACATTGTGTTTTGACCCACTTTTTGCAGACCAATCTTAGGCAAGTTACCACGTAAATTTTAGCCTATTCTATTACCTACAACTTGGGTGGTACATTGCCTGAGAGTGGTCTGCAAAAAGTGGGTCAAAAACACATTGTTAATGAATCAGAGGGTGGACATTAATTAGAGAAAAAATGGTAGGTGTTTTCAAAGGCTAATATAGTGAATGGTGCTTTTGTTTCTACTCTTTTATCTCTAACAGGAGCCGTGGAGCTAGTTAATGCGGCACCCCAAGGAAGGTCCCGAGCAGCGGTTTTATCGAAAAATGGACCTCGATAATTCGGTACTCGAAGCCAGGCCTGTGTGAAGAAAAAAATTATCTGGCCTACGGCCTACGGCATCCGCCGGAGGCCGTAGGCGGAGGAATTGGCCTCCTCTCCGGAAGATTCCTTTGGACGCCAGCACAGGCCTGCTCGAAGCCTGGTCCTCTGGGCTGCCGGGTTATCCAGGGTTGACTGCATTTTATAATATTCACGGTTGATTGTATGTGTTCAGTGTCTAGTTTCCTGCTTAACAAGCGTAATGACTTAACTGTGTTTTATATGTCAATCACATAATGTGATTGTTTCAAGCGCCTTAATTGTTGCCCCACATTCCTTAGTTTATTATACAATTTAGAAGAAGAGAAAAAAGCATTTCAACCACTTATATTGTAAATTATTTTTGTATTATAAAATAAACTATTTTTGTGTGGTTGAATGGTTTTTAGGTGCAACACTTGATACAATCTCCGTTTTAAATAGACATGATGTTGACAAAATGTTTACAAATTCACATTCCGCACACCATTTTACCTACTGTAATCCAGACTACATCAAAATTTTTGGGTTATTATTCCTATTGGGTTGATGCATAATTAATGGATATTTAAATTGGCGCCCTGTTTATAGGATTATAGGATTCCTAATAGGTTGAAAAAATTCTCCTAAATTTGATCAATAAGTATGCGTGTCGACAACCATGTGCACATTCGCCATATTATGCTCTACCACTTTGAAAAAGGACACACTGCTGACCATACTTTTCGTGATCTGAACGAACTCTTTGGAGAGGGAACCATTGCACAAAACCAAGTTCAAAGATGGTTCAATCGCTTCAAGGATGGTGACATCAGTCTGGAGGATTAGTCTAGAAGTGGCAGGCCATCGGATTTCAATGATCAAGCCCTTTTGGCTGCTGTGAAGGAAGATGAAAGCCTGACGACCCGCATGTTGGCCGACCACTTTGAAGTCAACCAATCAACAATCGTTCGTCGGCTCAACAACTTGGGAAAGACTGCTGGCCAAATGGGAAGCAATGCTTGAAGAAAATCGTGATTATGCCTTTAAGAAGCTAATAAATTAAGGAAACAATTGCATAAAGTGATTATTTTAGCAATTACACCAATTTCTTGTGAGCTGAAATAAATATCCATTCATAATGCGGTTGACCAACATCCCATAATTTTTCAGTTTCTGCACAAAAAACTTCTTTGAACTTCCTATTCGTACGGTGCACTTCCTCACGACTCCTTTGGTAGAGCTGTTGCAGAGACAAATCTAGGTCCACAGTCTTCGGTCCACCTTCCCTTTTGGTCGGGCTGATTCCAGTCATGTAGACTCTAGCATCCGTGATGCAGTTTGTTTGGGAGCGTGCTGCTAAGCCACCAGTAGGCAGTTTGTCTGACTCAGCGGAGGAAGAGCAGCGGTCACGTATCTGACAAGCAGGGATACGAAACAACATTGGAGGCGGCTTGTCTGGAGCATCCACACCGAAAGGCAGCATCTTCGTCGACCATCCTTTTGCTTCATCAACCACTTTACGGATCAATCTTACAAGGGATCTATAAAGACTACTGTTTGGTCTAGAGTATACTGGTATCAAATCTAGTGTCAACACAAACACAATTTTCCTTTTCAAATTAGTATGTTGAAAAAGTTGTAAACGCGCTTTAAGTGGATTGTTGCGCAAATTTATAAGTGCTTTAGAGAAAACCATTTGCTTGTCTGGTTCGCAGTTTCACATTCGTTTTGGCACTTTTACTGTTTGTTAAGGGTTACGATTATATATTCCGCCAGCATATATTCCGCCACATGCATTTTGCAGCAATTTTTTAAACTTATTGTCGGTTTCGTTCCTATTTTCGTGTACAATTAGTTGTTAAATTTATTATATTGCTACAAATTCGAAATTCATGGCAAATGATTGCCTACTTCTTGTTGGTTTGCGCTATATATATGGCGAAATATATGCGGCGGAATATATAACCATAACCTTGTTCCGATACCCCCCCCCATCAAATTAGCAATTTTTTGCTTTTTTAACGTTTTCTTGTTTTCTAAACATCATTTCCACATTTGTACAATTCAGAAACATGTGTCCATAAGTGATACATAGCATCTGGCCCTCCAAATTTCGTTCTCCAGACATAATCCGAAACATAGCTAAGGAACAATTCTCGAGCCATCCTCGAGCCATCGTGGCGCATTTTATATTTTTTGAGTTTTGAGTGTGGACGCCAGTTTCTAGGTTAACAAAGTTCTGCGTACGATTGACTATGTCCTTTGAGGGGTGTCGGGCGAAAATTTTTGTAAAAAAAAGGATTTTTTATTTTAAAACGGTTTAGAATTACTTCTTTTATCGTGTTTACTAGAATAAAAATAGTTTGGGACACGATTTGGGGTTGATTTATGATTTAGAATGATTTAGAAAAAATATACAAAAGATTGCGCGCACACATACAAACACACACACACACATTTCCTCTCCACATACTCGATACATATAAATTTTTGTTTTGTTTGGTAAGTAATTAATGACTTTTGCTACAACAGTCAGTCATGCTTTCCCCAAAATTTTTGATAATTTTTGAAGCAACACATTTGTTTTGAGGCACTCCAACAGCCAAAATGTCTTCAGAAATATTAAAAAGATGGTCGATTGCCGAGATATGATCAAAAGTTGGCGTTCCAACGATTCCAAACAGCGACCACCTTACTTGCAGCCATATTTCGGCAAGCAAGTAATCTTTTGAGAATTACGTTTTCCAATTCAGATTCCTAAGGAAATTTTCGCTGTGAAAGGGCCTCAAGATGAAAAAAGGTGTTTCAAAAATGTGTACCTCTATTAAAAAATATCAAAGTTTTGGGGAAAAGGATGGCAAAATGTGCTGCGTGCCTGTTTCAGTCATTCTAAAGCTTCAATCCTCATGATGGATACGGACAACAAGTATGGCTAGAATAATAAAAACAGGTGTTTGATTTATTTTTACAGGACTCGAGACCAGGAGATTATTTGTGGTGTTGTGGAAGGGTTTTATGGAAGGCCGTGGACTACGGGTAGGCATCTCTGTTGCATTTACAAAATTTTAATTTTGGTTTTCTTTAGAGCAGAGACGTCATTTGTTCAAACAACTCAGAAAATTGGGAATGAACACTGTATGAAACATGTTTTTGCGTATTTAAAATAGTTTTGCTTCAAATTTAGTACTTGTACGCTCCAAAAGACGACTTGAAGCATAGAGCAGAGGTATATCTAGTTAGCAGTAATTTTTTCTATATTATTATTTTTTGCATTTTTAGTGGCGAATACTCTACACTGCCGAAGAAACAGGTATTTTATTAATGTAAAAGATTAGCGTTACTACTGTGCTATACCCCTTTTTCCAAAATTATTAATGCATCCAGACTTTACTATATTATAAGTCCCCACCCAAAAAAATAATAGTTGCCCTTGTTTGCCTTTTCCCATGTTTTTCTCGCTAAACTGGCAAAATAAGCCTCTAGACGAATTATTTCTCGAGAATTTTGCTCGCATTCATCTCGAATGTATAATGATAATATAAGCTTTCCCTCTCCTCCTTTCCCAATGGTAAGGAGGAGCAAGGTAAGGGACCAAGTAGTGGTGACGGATACCCTGAACACATAATAATATCATACATGTCCAAGCTTCTTTATGCGCTAGACTTATAATCCAGGTGTGGTGTATAATCCAGTAGAGTCTTACTTTTTGTTCTCCCTTATCTGCCTCTTGAAAATTTTAAAAACTTGTAATATGAGGCATGCGTCGACTCAATTTAGTAGAGGGTGCTTCTAAAAATTACAATGCACACTGCTACATGTAGATAATAATTTTATTGCAACCTATTTTTCAAGCCTATAGGATTAAAGGTTTTTGCGTATCTTGGCACAGAGTCACTACAATTCTCAGTTCCACGTATTTATTCAGGCTTTTTAGACTTGCTCGAGTCGCTCATCAATTCAGCAAAAGAAAGCAATGTAAAAGAACCCACTTTCCTGCCAGATTTGCAAATTAACTTCAATCAATTCTAGGTCACCTTTGTCTACGCTCTATCTCCGGGTAAACCTGCTGCAAAAAGTGACAGAACATGGGATAACCTCGAAAAAACTGTTCAGGCATTGACATTATCTATTCCAACCCCAAAGAAGTGAAAGCAATTCAAGAAAAATTGATGCAAGTAAGCTATGCATACACACTTTTTTTCTTAATTTGTTTTGCATAATTCCGCATAGGTCCGTTCACTTGGATGCACCGCATTTGCCCTGCTTTTCGATGACATAGAACCAGCCATGAATGAGCATGATCAGAAACAGTTCCCCTCTTTTGTTGTGGCTCAGGTAGACTAGATGGAGAGTCATGGGCTGAAAAAGCATTGGCTAAAAGGTTTTAGGTAGTTGTTTCCAACCAGGTATATGAGCACATGAACTGCCCTCCTGTTTTCATGTTTTGCCCGACAGGTGATTCTTACGTTAAAACTAAAAAAATTGTTTACTCCAATCAAATTGCAGAATATTGCGAATCTAGGGCTGTGCCCACTTTGGAAGAGTCGGAGTACTTGATTACACTTGGTTCTAAGGTTTGTAGCCCATCAAAAATGTGTTTTTAATATTAGTATTAAAGAAACACGAAATTCGTCTTCCCTTTTCTCTATATATTTCCGTTAGTTGAGCTTTTAAAGTGGAAAAAGTACGAAGTTCACCTTTGGCGAATTTTTATAAGAAACTCTTGTGGGACAATAAAGATTTTGGAGCTATGAGGACGTAACCACTCCCTCCAATCCTCAGAGCTACTTGGATTTAGCACCATTATGTTTTGCTTGGAAAAGGCCTTCCTCGCCCTAAAAAGCATTGCTGATCATGTTTCTGTGCATAGAAAATCCAAAAAACATTCTTTTGAGCAATTTAGTGAGGTGGCCGGAAACCGAAATCATACCCTATTTGTGCAATATTTTGCCTTTTTTAGTCCTTTTACCATGTTTTTTTCACTGAGCAATGGCAAAACAGGCTCTGAATGCATTTATTTCTTAAAAATCTTGCCCCCCATACAGTAGAGTCGCTGTTTTTAGTTACAGAACCTTATAAGAAACTAGATATTAAGCTTTTAAAAAAGCTAAAAACATAATACTGTAAATGGAGTTCAGCTTCACCCAGATGTTCAAGTGCTGTGGACAGGTTCTTTCATTTTTATCAAAAGGAAGCGGTGTCTATTGAAAATTCAGGTCCAAGAGTTGTATCAAGATTTTTGTCCGTGGAACATGTAAATTGGTTTCATTAGCTAGTCTCACCAGTTGATTATTCAATGCCTCTTGTAGGTCCAGCGAGTCTCCAAAGTATTGAGAAGAAAACCTTTGATCTGGGACAATTTGCATGGTTTGCACGTGTGATTTTTAGACTTGCTTTATATGTTTTGACTTTAGCTAATGACTACGACCCCAAAAGAATATTTCTGGGTCCTTTTGCTGGTAAGGTTCCTGTCTTGATTAGCTCCCTAAAACGTTTTTGTTACATTAGGAAGGCCGGTTGGCCTGAAGCAAGAAATCTCCGGACTATTGCTCAATCCCAACTCCAAATACGAAGCCAACTTTATTCCTTTCTCCACCCTGGCTGATTGGAACGAAGCTGATGCAGACGCACCCAAGGTTGAGCAAGGTAACAGATTCCCATAAAAGCTTGGGGTTATCCCACCACCATTTCGACTAAGCCTTTGAAACAATATGGGGTTTTAATTTTGGAATCTCGAATAGAAGCCAAAGTGTTCAGATCAGAATGCTACTTTGGAGGCAACAGCCACAGATGTTGCGGTGCATGCAGTAGAGAAGGGGAAACCTTCCAAATTGTATCACCCCCTAACTTCACTCAAGGTTAGAATGCTCCAAATGCACTTCTTATACATAGTTTGTGAATTTAGAAAGCATTAGAAGACTGGCTTGAGCACTACACTCAAGGCACAGGCCCTGCGATCCCGCCCATCAGCCAAATAGAGACGAGAACCATGGCCAATGTTATGGAGTCCACAGCAGTGAGCTCGACAGTGCCTCCTCCCAGCATACGCACTTGCGAAGGTTGGTTTTGGTTTTTATGAAACTCCCATAGCACACTTCCGCTCAATAAAACACGATTATACCATAATTGTTTTAACCTACCGAATATGAGGTATTAAGCTGTTTGGCTGCTGATAAATTTCTTATAGCTGGAAGAGGAGCCGTCTCAGTCATAGTTTACAAATGCAGCTGAACTCCTATATGCGATCCCAGGCATTTCGGTGCCTGGGCCTAGCATAGCCCCAACTCAAATATTACTGGATATTTAATGTGTTTATGAAATGATTAAAACTACAACTGATACTGTAGTAAAAAATTAAGGGAATGAACTCTTGCCTATAACCGACCTACAAGACTTGCCAGCCCCTCTCTACACCTCTTCACCTATTGGGAATGCAACCACAGTCTGTTTTTGACCACTAACCACCCTCGCAATAACAGTGACTTTGTTGTAGGTGACGGTGCAAGCCTTTCCCATGTCGGAATCCATTCTAGGAAATCCTCTAAATCCAGCAGAGGCATTCTTTTAAACATTTCTTGCAGTAAAAAAACCATCGTTTTGTAAATTTAGCACGACATAATTATTCCTCAAACGGTAAATTCTCTCAGCACCAACTACAGCACTGATCCTAACACTCTCACTGAACCAATGGATATTTTGAGCAGTGTTTCCGGTGCAGCACTTGCTGCCGTCGCATCACTTCCCAAAGTTAGTTTACAATTTTCTTGGCACTGCTGTACTATGAAGGTGCGGAAGTGCGATGGATATATGGTTTCTTATATTTTGATGAAAAAGAGTACCAAACATTTTTTAAAGCGAAAAAAGATTGTACTGCCTAGCCTGGCGGTCAAAGAAAAATACAGCTGACCGACAATTCTTCAGTCTTCAACTAAAAAAATTTCAGCTTTGGATTTTTTAATAGATTACGGAATATTATGGACACTTATCAATATATGTGCTTAGACACAAAAATTATATCATGGGGTATATTATATCGCTAGACGGATATGACGATATAGGAAGGGGCGGGATGCAGTGATGGTGTGCAATCCAGCAGAGTCACTGATTTTTATAAATTTTTCCAGGAAGATAACCATTCTTCACTAGTCATGGAGACCCTGCCTTCAGAAGCTAGCGATGTTGCTATGGAAGACAGTGAAGACGTCTTCAATCTACAGTACCTTTCAATGCAAATTTACTAAAATTATGTGAAAAAATTGCAGAAAGATAGATAGCCAAAAGATTTCCCTATTTGTTGATATTTTCTACCTTCCCTTTGAACATGGTAAAGTTTGGTTGAACACGAATTTACTTTATTAAAAAACTGTTTTAGGTCAAAAAGGAGTCGAGTTTCTGCAAGGTGGGTTGCAGAAAAGAATAAAAAGCTGGAATAAGCTGTTGTATTGATGATGGCTACTCTTGCAGAGTTCCAATGGCTGCACGAGAACGCGCAGATAGTGCGTTCAGAAGCGGACAAGAGTGAGAAGGAGGAGAGCAAAGAGTGGATGAGACGCTACCAATTGTTCCAGTCTTCTGTCAACCAGCTCAATCAACTTTACAAATTAGTTATTGAATCTCCCAACAAGGCATGCTTTTAATGGTCATTTTTTGTTATGGTTTTGGTTTGTAGAGTTTGGTGCAAGAGATTTTTCCATATGTATGGGAGGCACAAGGAATCCTCTCCATTCTCAGTGCTGTTCTGGGATGGATGGCCCAAGGGAATCTTTTAATGGCACCTCTTACAGGTATTCTGGCATATAGCGAAGATTTACGGACTTGCAAAACGCTTTATTGCAATATAGCATAGTATTTAGAGTCCGGCTCCTGGTGGACGAGAGGAGAAATAGATGTGGAGCCATGGGCACTGGGTGGAGGTCTTCTTCCCGACTGTAAATTAGAGTTATAAAATTTAATCCAAATGAAAACATAGATTTTAGTGCAAAAACTATTGGTTACATCACCTCAACTAGCTGACTTATTCACCATCAAGTTCTCCATTCCACTCAGTCTGACCTGCTACGCAATCAGGCCTGTGGATGCTCGAGAACTGGACAAAGTGAGAAAAACACCAGATTGATTTCCAAGCATATGAACATGCTTTCAGGAAATGGTATACCGACTACTAGCCTCAGACCAAGAGAAAAGCTTTGTAGAAACTATTGCTAAAAGTCGGTGTGAAGAATTATTTTTCGACAAACTCTTCTCCGCCTACTTCAAATACGGCCGACCGGGTAACTACATCCAGCAATTTTTACTGTATTTATATTTAAGTAAGTCACGAGAGCCTTGACACTGGTATAAAACACATTTGCCAAAGTAATAGTTTATAGGTTTCATTGCTCTACAATGTTTCATCTAATAAAACCTATCAACTAATTCTATTCCACTCATGTTTATAATAAGTGCAAAGAGGTTTTGTGACAAAAGAATGTCACAAATATCCGAGCATTCTACTGGATTTTACCCCCTTCTACTTTACTCTATCATACTGGTGTGGAGGTATGATACAGTAGTACCAGGTTTCGTGACGAAAAATGTCAAAATCTCCGAGTCTGACTAGCCATAGCTCGTAGATTTGTTTTGTAGCTTAAAAACTTGCGAACTCGTAAAATGGAAAATTTATTTTAGCTCACCATTTTTTGGCAGAAGAGTTTAGCAATTGTGAAGATGGGGATTGTGCTCACCCAAAGCAGTTCTTCTCGCTAAGTGTGGGCATACTGGATGTCCGAGGTTGGGTGTTTTTAATTTTTAAAGGATCTGAACATGTTTTTAAGGAGTGATTGACGAGGAGTATCGCCAAGGATTTGTAGCTCAGTACAAGGCCAAATATATCAAAGTGGTTGAAGAAGAGCAGGGAAGCAAGGCAGAGGTTGGTCAAATAGATAATTTTACAATTTGCAGGATCTTAGATGTGGAAAAAATGTTTTTCATAAACAATTTCAACCAAAAACCTATTTTTGCCCCTTTTTCTTTCATTTTTTTTTCCAAGATAAAATAATTTCAAGGGATTTTAGAGTTGGAGTTTCTGAAGATACCTTTTCACACCTTTCCACTAAAGTAAGACACCACGGCAGTACTTTTGTTTGATTTTCGTTTGCTCTAAACATATTTTCATATGATAACAATAGAAAAAAGTCCTTGTGGTTCCTAAGATTGTGTTTTCTGCATGGTTTAATGCGCAAAATGGGAAAAATAAGAAAAGCTTTTTGACAGGTCTTCCGGATGCTAAAAACATTTCATAGATACACGGAGCTTGGTTTTTGGCCACTTCACAACAGTCTACTTCAGACAAGCATTTGTTTAGAAATAAATTTCAGCATGTTCAAATGTTAAACAAAGACATGGAGAACTCGCCACTACTCCACCTTCCTCACGTGATTTATAGCTTGTTGCTGTGTATTTGATACAAACCAGCTTTTGCAGGAGTTGTTGGCCAAATACCCGAGCATGATTGAAATTCGCTGGCGAAATTTCACCACTGAGGCTGTGGCAGTGCGTCGGTTGATTCATGTGCTGGCTGCTACACTTGCTCTAAACGGTAATGCTGATGTAGCTAACTGGTTTGCTTGAAAATTATATTTTTGAACATTATGCTTAGGCTCAAAGGGTTTCTTCACAACCATACATTCAACCAGCACAGAAAAAATTGAGTTGTTGTCGCGGCTTGGGTTGCACAAGTTAGAAGATGGACTTAGTGATGATTACTGGAGAGAGAAGTACAAAACTTTGGTTTATGGAATTTTTAAAGGATTTTTTTTTTGATTTCATTGAGAAATGGACCTTGATAACTCTGGTTTCATGTTCTGATTTCTTGGGATACTTGATCCTTTGGGGTACCTAGTCCCTTGGGATACCTGGTTCCTTGGGATCCTTTGAGGGTTGACTGCACCCAAATTTCAATTTTAGCGTATTATATAGTGAAAGGAAAAACTAAGAATCCCTTTTTCTATAGGGTCCACTTAAAAAAAGGGACAGATTTTGGTACTACAGCATTATGTCCCTCTGCCCCATACACATCACCTTCTCCCCCTATAAAATACACCGTTATAATCAATAAATAATTTAGTAACTACTGCATCATGGGTCACTCGCTGTGAATCTTGCTGCCACAGCCACTATATGCCAGCAACAGTATCAGGATAATAACTCAAGTTGTATTGTAATCTACTAGTCCTGCTTTTTTTGATAAGAGAACTACCCAGTATCTTCATGCTAACCTATCCAGAAGTACTAGAGGACAACCAACAGATGCTCGTCCCTATTCCTACTTTTTCTCCACGGGTCTTTTCTCTGCACGTAGTAAATGGAAAAGCTAAGAAAAGAGAAATGCGTTTACCACATGCTTTGTCCTCCACTTCACCTAAATTCACACAATTTTCTTTTTTCCTCCAAATATTTCTTTGTTTAAGGGGTGACTCATAAGGTAAAAGGCTGGTTAGATATGGTTTTGTGATTTTTTAGGTTTTTTTTATTAAAAACCATCTCTAACTGGCCAATGTGTGTCAGGGGCTTTGTGTCCAATAAGCTTGCTAAAAACTGGAATATGTGTACTTAAACTAGTGTGAATTGTGTCCCTGAATAAAATTCTATAAAATGATTCATTTCTATAAAGTTGGCCATACACCAAGTCTCTTCTTGACCATCTTTTGCTTTGAAAAAGTGAATTGGATGCTTGCTTTAGAATGAGAAATGTTATGTGGAATCTTTTGCTAGATCTTTTGCCACTAGATTCTAGATTGTGTCGAAGATATACCACTAATATTGGTCACACGCTCATAGAGGAGAAGCCATACGCTTTGAATAGAGGAATAACTAAGGTTAGTTAGTGGTCTTTTAGAAAAGCAAAATAATAAAATTTACTGGGACGTGTTGGAAGAGGCGATTAGGATCCGGGGCGAGTTGGGGTTCTAGTCCTCATTTAAAATAGATAAGCAACCACGGGACCAAGGCAAAATTTAATGACAGAGTCTACTAAACATTAACTCACTGAAAATTGACCAGCCAAAATACAATGTTTTTAATTGCAGATATCTCTAGTAGCTATTGGTTCAATGTATGTGGGCGGCAAAATAGCTCAAAAAGCGGCCACCTTTCTGGAAGAGAACGAGATATTTGTTCACTCTGAAGACGACGATGATGACTAATATTTATCTGTTGTATAAAAATTGTAGTTGGTAATATGTGTGTGAAATCGACTTGAATAAATATTGCTACAAATTCTACTTCATTCCACTGTTTATTGTATAAGAACATACAAAAAAAGACGCAGCAGCAAGTTTTTAGAGGCACATAGAATGCGCAAAGGCATTATGGTTTTTTCTGAGCACCCTAATAAGCAAAAAGACCTCAGAAATATGAGAGCAGAATCTCAAAAAGTGGTTTGGTTACTAAGGTGTGACTTAAAGTTAGGACACAATATTTTTACTCTATTGGATTATAACCACCACCCCTGCTCCCAAACATTTATGGAAAGGAGCCCATTTTTACACAATATCAAAATGGTTGCTTAATGGGCAGAGAAGAACACTAAATATTAAAAAGAGCATGCAAAAACCTTGTTGCCAAAAGTAAAAAATAGCAAAATTGCGATACACGCTTTAAAATAACAGACAAGTAGAAATTGCGACCAAAATTAGTGCACGTTTAAAGCATACTGCCAAATTAAAGCTTCAAAGACCATTGCTTGACATTGGAGTCCTGTCCTGCACTAATAAGGCGGTTTTCGGCCAGCCAGGCAATACAATTGACTGGATTCATTGGATGGGCAGCTAAGTGGATTTATTGGTGGTTTTGGTGTGGAGAAATGTAGACAAACCTTTGATGATGACAGGGTGTTCCCCACTGTTCTGCAGGTCCCATACAATTATGTTGGTGTCAATGCCTCCAGTGGCCACATACCGACTGTTGCCAGACCAGGCACAACAGTTGATTTTGGCGGTGTGGAAGGACCACTCCTTGTCCGACGCCACTTTGTAGTCGGCACTCAGGTCGTAGGGGACAACCTGCATCAGGTTTTGGGTAACAAATAAAGAATAAAGATAATTTATTTCAATGCACACCTTCTATTTGCTCTGATGAAGTGCTTGGATTCTCCTTTTTAATCAGAGACTATCTCGTTCCCCTGACTTGACCACCTCACAAATTTGGTAGCTGTGCTTAACTACATAATATACGCCAGAGGCTTAGCTCGGTGTGGAGTATGGTGTCAGTAGCAAATTATGAGGTGGTTAAGCATTAAATAATCATGCTCCCAGGCTTCTATCAGATTGTTCAAAAAGTTTCCTCGTTCATTATTAAACAAATTCAATAACAAATTTTATAAAAACAAATCACTCCGGTGGATAGTCTCCTTCGTACTCGATCACTGCCTTCCACCGTTCCACAAGATCCGTGAAGCCCCGTAGAAAGAAGCCAGAAGACTTGTACTCCAAGAATTGCTTGACGAAGGCCTTGATCTCCTCTTCAGTTGTGAACTCGTTGAGGTGATTCTGCAAAAAAACGCCTGTTGTTTTTCTCCAAGAGGAAAAGCAGCCAATGTCGCTGATGCTTCTGCAGATTATTGACCATGATGAAAAGCTGAAGTTGAAGATGAGTAAAAATTCAATTAAAAAGCCGAGGGAACTTTTTGAACAGTCTGATTTTTACAGGAAAATAGGGGGTGCGCATTCAAGGAAATGGACATTATGTGCTACCTTTCTTGCATTATCAGTTGCAACCAAGTATTTGCCATCAGGGCTAAAAAGTGGGATTATTAGGTGGAGAATTTTTGGCCGTCCATAATTTTGAGCCGTCTATCATACCTTTTTAATAGCAAAATTGTCAAAACATATTGCAAATTAAGAGTCCTTGCGATTTTCCGCCTTACAGACATTAGAATATCAGAATTTGCGAAAAACAACAAAAACTGGGGTAAAAATGGGTAAACCCTGTGAATGATCAGACTTGATGGGCTGTCCATATGGAGAAAGGTGACTGCATACAATGTGGTATGAGAAATCCAGCCGATTTTTAAGGTTTGTAACTCTTTTCCAAATTTAAAAAAAACCCACTGGTTTTTATGACTTATTGGAATACAACTTTAAATTTTTGGCAAAGTACAGAGCACATGCTGGTCGACAGATAGCTAGCGCTGGACTGCCCTATTTATGTTTAAGCTGGCCACCCGATAAGCCACAAACACCTAATAGATTTGTTCCTTAAAAATCTTTGAGAACAAAATTACCTAAAGCAGACCGCAGTGATTGCTCCTATAAAAATGTATTATAAAGCGCAAAAGCTCCCGGAAAATGTACCCAAATCATTAAAAAATGGTATTATTGTTGTACTATGTTGACTACCGACACGCAACCACCGCTAAACCATCCAGCATCCATTTCATGCTATTTTTATGTATCCAGAGGTTGACTTCGCAGTAGTTTATGTCAAATATATTTTGTTTGGAGGGTGAGGAAGAGGAGGAGAAATGGATGTATAAGGCAATAGAGTCGAACACCTTATTTTCTTGGTCAGGTAGCTTTCGCGGTAAAGCCCCGGCTGCAGTGGTCGTGTTTGGCCAAGCTTGAGATCTGAGATCTCGATCTGAGACCTAGCCATAGAGCTAAACGCTACAGCAAAACGCTTCCTTTGTAACCGAAGCTTAACTGGCCACCTCTACTGACACGATTGCCCCTGTGGGTACATTTTGCGTTGTCTTTTGCTCAACGCTATATACAAAAACCTATTCAAAATGTTTACCCTGATGTTGCAACACTTTTTTCTCAGTCAAAGAGTCATTGGCTCCAAACTCGTAGATTCTAAGCAAAGAGACTGACATTATTTCATAAAAAGTTAATAAATTTTTCAAAAAAACATGCCTAACTCGAGAATCCTGTAATTGGCAATTTCTTGACTGAGATTGCCAAAATTGCCAATCTTGGCCAAGATTGGCCCAATTTTAAAGTCAATCTTGGCGCCAATATTGGCAATGCGCAACCCTATTAAAAAGCCTACTGAAAATGCTACCTGAGCACCCACAGCCACCATCTTGCCGTCTGGATGGATGTGAGCACAAGTGCTTTCAAATTTGGTGTCAGTGCTGGACACCTGCTTCTCTTTGGCAAACACAATGATGGACTTGTGACAAGCAATCACTATTTTGTCCAGACTGGGCAGACAGGTCACTCCCCGCGGTTGTGAGGACAGTTTGTGGCTGTTGGCACTTACTTTCTCTGCAAAATCCATCTTTTTAGAGGTTTATAAAGTTTTAAGCCAAAAATTTACCGATATTGAAGAGAGCAGTAGGGGTAAAGGCTACAGAGTCGTCCCAACCAATGGACACCAACACCCCGTCTTTGGAGAGCACAAGTCCTGAGGTTTGAGACTTGTGGACTTGAGGCATTATTCGCTCCGAGGAACCACTTGAAATTTCCCAACGAGCTAAAAGTATTTGGAGGAGGGGAGTGGCCAGTCTAGTTAAAACAACTCACTAATACTGCCTTCACTATCACCAGTCAAAGCGAACTTCTTGTCGTCAGACAACACCATGGCTGTGATTGGTTTCTGATGACCCTTCAACACTTTGGAAATAGTGCATGTCTCCGGGTCGATGTAGCTGAGGAAACCGGCCAGACTCACTGACACCACTACATCCTTGAGCCACACCACAGACAGTTGTTGCTCGTCAATGGTGGTGCCAAAGGTGACTGCCCTTAAGTTTAGATAAAAAATTATTTTCGTCCAGCTCAACCCTCAATAGTCATTATTATTAGAACTTGTAAAAGATGAGTGAATCGGGTGGTTTTTGAAATTCTAAAGCCTCGCCTACAATAAGTAGGATCTGATCTGGGTTAGAACTCGACTAGTAGATAAAATATCGGACGTTACCATATGGTATAACCAGGCAGCTTTGAGGTTTTTTTTTGGAGGGACGGTATAACCAAGTATCTATTTGGGCTATTTAAATGCCTATCAACTAAAATACTTGCAAGATGTGGGGTATGGTTTGTCTCTCGAAAAAATTGACTTAAAATTTTTTACAAGTTTTAATATATCCTCAACCACTCACTTGATCAATTCCTTGGTGCCCACATTCCATATCTTGACAGTTTTGTCGCCAGAGGCAGTCGCCAGGCGATTGCCAGTAGGCTCCCAGGAAAGTGCAAAAACACCACCTGCATGGGCAGCATTTTTGCAACTGTCGTCAATCAACTCGCCCACTTTGGAGCCATCGGTGCCTTCGAATAGAATCACCTGGTAATATAGGTAGTTAAGAGTGATTAATAAGAAGTGCTTACTCGACCATCAGCACCAGCACTAGCAAACAGGGATCCATCAGGGTTGTAGCGAACACAATGAGCAAAGCGAGTGTGCTCATGGAACAACTAAAGACTTTATTTTATTATTAATCCCCTCACCACAGTTTTTGGCCAAAACATATTGTGTTGTGTGAAATTATGGAATTTCTTCAGTCCAATCAACTTACTGTCTTGAATTTGAATGGCGGTCCTTCAAAAATTGCCACTGTGTTGTCTAAAACGCCTTATTATCAGTAATTCAAGCCATATTTCGGCGCTACCAGGATACTCTCCCCACAATCCTCAGACCCACTCGATTATACCCCTTTGTGTTCAGGTATACTTGTGTGTACATCTCAATTTTAATCCCTGAGCCCCCGTCGCCTCCGTAAGGGCTGATTTCGGATATATCCTAGTAGCGTCCATATTTCCATCCAAAAAAGTCCCTCAATTGCCTCGATTTATTTGAGCAGGGTGCTAGGACTGACATCTTCTTAGCTACAGACCACCCCATCTGATAATCTTTAAAAAAATGTGAGTGATCGACTAGTCAAGCTTAACATAGCTAACATGAGATCGACAAGTTGGACAGGTTACGGCTAAGATGATGTCAAGCTTAAACAGATGCTAGGACGGCTCACCTTCAGAAGCACTAACAAGACGGTAAGGACGAGTGGGTCGGAAGTCGATGCTACTCATTGCTCGACTCTGGCCAGACAAGTTGCCATTGCTGGTGCCTGTGTCGAACAAGAACACATGTCCAAATCTAAAATCATGTTGGCCAGACAACAGTAGAATTAACTAAAGCGAACCTCTCTCTTCCTTCGCCCACCACAGCTATACGTTTGCTGTCGTCTGACCAGGAGATGTCACGAATTGTTCCCGAGATAATTGGATATTCTGCCTTAAGGATGTGAGTGGCTTGAGTCGTGTCCCAAATACGCACCTGAAATAAGGTGATGTTGTGGCTACTATAACGTTAACTAACAAGCAGTTTTGGCAACAACAATTATTGGTTAATTATCCTGAAAACCTTGAATCACACAAATTCTGACTCTCTTCTCTCTGCTTTCGTCCTCTGGCCTTTGGTAATCCTCTCTGTTGTTCTAATTTTCAGTCTTAGGTTTAACCGAAAGCTGGAAATCAGAATAATGGCTGAGGGCAGTAGGGGGTAGTAGAGTCACCCAAGGCTGAATCACCTCCAATAGGAAAAACTACTGAAGGCAAGAGCTAGAAGACAAAAGCAAAGATAGAAAAGAGACCCAGAAATTTTAACCTAAAGCTGCGAGATCAATGAATTCCGTCGGGCTCTAGCCGAAAGCAAAAGCTAGTGCATCTGATAAACAAAGCCTTTTATATCCAAGCAGTAGACCTACTTTTCCAGACTGATCCCCAGAAGCTATGTAAAATCCAGAGGGAGAAAACTTGGCCACAGTGGTCAAAGTTGCATGCTCAGTGTAGATGTCACAGTCAGAAATGTTCTGAAAGAAGGAATAAGTATGTGGTATACATTTCATATGGTTCTTGATTGGAGATTGGAGAGGAGTTGGTTGGGTGACATATTCGTAAATCGAGTGATTGGCGTATACTGCAATTTTTTCGAAGCCACTGATACCCACCATACCCACCAAAAGTTTTGCTCCAATTTATCTCATACGTAAGCAAGCAGCCTTATAAGCTGGGGAGGTCTATAATACAGGAGCGCCTTGTAATTTATTAAAATTCAATCGGCATCATGAGGCTGCTCTAAAAACTAGATTCTACTGAATTATTAGACCGAGGAAATAATGGCGAGATGCAATACAGTGCTACCAAAAACAAACCTCGACATTGCGGATGTAGACACTAAATTATATTCTCTTTACTTTAAAGGTAAATTACAATTTACTCAAAGCAACCTATTTCCATTACAATAAACAAATTTTTTGCCGTCAGGACTGCTAGAAATGACTAACGGGAGTCCTCTAGTAGTTCTTGGCAAGGAAGCAAAGGTACACTCTAAATGAGAGACTTTTTGCACAACATACTTCTATAAGCTAAAAAAGTCAACCTTTGTTGTATTCTCCCTCAGAAATCATTGTGATTAAGAGTTGTTTATTATGCTCTATAAAATACAAGGAGATGAGCACAATTTCTAGAACATTTGTGCAAAAGAATAAAATAATTTTGAACAAAACACTTTGAACACACACTCCTCTGGCGTCAATTTGAATGTATGGGAAGGGAAACTTGGTTCTGGTTGCTTTCGACGCCACTGTCAAACTTTTTCACATTTTTGTGCCAATTTTGATGATTTGTGCTTTTGTACAGTCCCCAAAACAGGGCTGCTTGCAGAATTTGGCTATGAAATGGGAATAAAAATATTAGCACAAAAATTTACTGAGGCGACCAAGGCAAAAAGGGGAACTGCTTCTTTACTAGGGCCCGACACTTTTTGGTATCAACAAAATACTATTTTGCTGGCAGAAATGACGTCTGTGTTGCTGCTGAGTGGGTGGTTAAAACAAAGCCTAAGGAACACACAAGACAAACACTACTCGGGAGGTGGACATAGTGAGGAAAAGAGAGTTCAGTGGTTAGAAAGAAAAAGAGTCAAGCAAAAGAGTTGATTCATCAGCCAGTTGCTTGATGAGGGGGGGGAGGGGCCAGTTTGAGATGGTTCTTAATTTTTTTTAATTTTGTTAAAAGTTTGTACCAGGACTTAGTCCTGGTATTTTTATGCAGGGGGTCCTATATCCTAGTAGTGTCCAAATTTTTCTTCAAAATGTTTGTAATACTCTTCTTGAATCTTGTTGCTTATCTCTTGCTTGCATTCCTCGGCACTTTTTTGTTGGTATAGAACACACTCTTTTTCTCTCATTTTTCTTGCATATTTGACAAAAAATTGCTCATACTGCTTATACATGTGTTTGCACTGCTCATAATTTGTGTTTTTATATACCTGCGAAGCTGTTAGAGCAACCAGCTCTTCCCACAGCTTTATGTAGGTATTCCAGGCCGTCTTTTTGTTTGTTATTTTTGATGCCTTTGCTAATAAAGCAACTTTTCCTCTTATCCTCTTGCTTTTTATCTTATTCAATTCTATTTTTTGGTTTTCTATATCAAAGCTTTGCTCAATGCCCTTTTCTAGTTCTTGCACACTCACATCACTTAGAATTCGATTAAAATTTTGCTGATGATGAAACAGTTCCAAGGAAGCTTTTATCTCTAGGTTTGGTGTTACACCATACAACTTACTCTCCACACCATCAAAAAACGCTTTCTCTGCAGCATATTCGGCATAGACGTAATTGAAAACTCTTTTCCAACTATTGGCAGTTTCAGCTTCTTTAGCTGCTAGTGAGACCAGTTGGGACAAAAAAGTGAGGTAGACATTCTTAAAAACAATAGGCATACAGTAAGACTTTGATTTAAAGCCCGCCACCTCCCCCATTTAACGGCCCCCTAGGGCTGGTCTCAGCGGGGCCGTTAAATCGAGGTTTGACCGTAGTAGTTTTTTTGATAAAAATTGCTGTCTCAAAAACAAGAAATAATTTGTTATAAACGTTGTTTATTCCCTATTCTAGATAGAATAATCACACAGAACAAACAAGTGGAGTATTTAGTGTAGCATCTGCTCTTTTTACTTGATTCAATAGAAATTATTTGAAGGACTACCCTGCGGGTGGCGCTTCAACTCCAGAAATCTTCACTCTCTTTTCCTTTACATATTCTTCTCTTCAATCAGACAAACTTGCTCAAAAATTGTTTTATTAAAGTTGGTTAAACGTCTTCGTTCACTCAACTTACAGTCATCCGCCATGCTCTCCTCCTTCCTTCTCTTTCCTTTAATCAAATAGGCACTTTGTGGTTATGCACCAGAGTAATCTGTTAGTATTGTCGTTAGATTTCATAAGGCATTCCATATTATTGCTTCCTACGCATTTGTTTTTGCAGGGATTGTTTAGCCACATTGTTCAGGTACTCTTCTGTTACTTGGATAACATAGGTCACAATTGGTTCCATAGTTAATTTTATATTTAATCGCATAATTAATTCTGTTAAAAGGTGTTAATTGTTAAAAGGGGTGATATCCATGACGACGTAGAAATTTGGCACCAATTTGATTTTTTTTACTTCATTTACTAATAAATCTCTCCAAGATAGAGAAGACCTACTTTTTTGTCCGCTACTGTAATTATTGATAATATAGTTAACTTTACAGTTGATTTCACAGTTGATTCTATGGCTGTCTTGAAAATTAACTATGGACTAATTCACTGTTTTTTTATTATACATATCCTAATATATAGGTGTTACTAGCTCAATCTCCCTGTGCAGATCAGGTGCAGAGATGTGGAATACTTGTAGAGGAATTTGAGCGTCAAATTCAGGACGTCAAAACGTTGGCTTTTCGGAGCTGCTTTACCAAGACTCCGTAACTTGGTCTTCTTCATTCTTTTTAAATAAAAAATGGACTTTTTACAGTTGTGTTCAAGAAAGAATTGCCTTTGAGGAGTGCTTTGGAAAGTCCCTGCGTTCCGTTAGAAACCCCAATGCAGGTACCCAGCTTGACTGAAATCCTCTTAATCAACCACTTCCTTTTTTAAGCAGCAAATGAAAGCTTTGCACCGACCGTGCAGAGCTATCAGTCCCAATTGGAGCAGTGTTTTGCGAGTGGACCAACAAGCACTCCAAAGAAGACTACTCCTTCAAATGCCCAAAACTTGGACTCTCTTCTTGTTGATGGTACTTAGTTTTCGTAAAAATCAGATATTGTGTGCATGTCATCTTCTCAGAAGATGCCATTTATGCCAGAGCCATCTACAGCACGGAATATGCTGACCGATTGTGGGGATTGGCTGAAGCCGGACCTGTAAAATTGACCCTCAACCCACAGGAGGCGTGTCTTATAAAGGTTGAATGGATTGAATTGAATGGGTTGGAAACCAAAATATTATTCTTGACTTTCTTCAGGATCTGATCACCCGTGTTTTTGGCGGTGGAATCAGCCGAATAGTGGATTCCTCAAATCCTTCTGTGTAAAAAAAATTATGCTTTTGGTTTTTTTAGTTCTTTTTTGCTTTGTAGAAACAATTTAAACACTTCGTGCATGCTTTCCACAGAGGAGTTAAATTGCTATCGACGTTCACTGGATGAGGACAACCAGTTTCAACAAATGCTTCACAATCGTGACAGGGCTATGCGCTCCTGCATTCAAAGGTTGTTCTTACTTGAGAAAAGTTTAAAAGAGCAGCTCATATAAATTAGATACATAAAGAATATGTGGGATGGCTAGTTAGGACTTATTAGTATCCGAAAATTCCCATATTTTGTTTTGGGACACCAAAGTAGACAACCCTGTAAATGGTAGTAGGCTTAGTGTAGGCTGAGGGTACGCTTAGGGTAGGCTTAGGATAGGCTAAGGGAAGGCTTTCGTTCATTCGTTGCTGGAGCTTAGGGGGAGCAAGCTCGAAAAATCGGTACCCATTGTCGCCAGGACTATTAGTTGGTAGAATCTCCAATTCAATACCCGTCAATTAATTAGCTGCATTTTCATTTAAGCATACGAGTTCAAGCAGACTGCCACAAAGGGGATAACTCCAGAATGCGGTCTTGTGTTTGCAATGCAAGAGAAGAATTTGACAATCGAATGCAGTCAGAGGTCAGTGTTTTTAGTGACATATGGTCAAGTCAGTTGTATTCGCAACTTAGACATATGATCCCAACACATCCTTTTAAAGCTTCAACTCACTTTGCAGATTCTGGAGTGCATGAAGCACACCAATGTGGCCAAGCTGTACACTGCAATTGTGGATTTAAGCAATGGATTGATTCCTGAGGACTTTCCTCTTCCTACCCACCCTGAATTTCGATTCAAGCAAAGCGCTAATGCCGAGCCAGCTTTCCAACACTCAGAAGACCCTGTGTCCGTCTCCACTGCTACAATTACTCCGGGTATTGTTGTATACCCACAATATCACTGGTGTGACATATCTTTTGATATTTGACATATTCAGGAGTTACCATAAATGGACAATGCCTTTGCACTTGCAGTCAGCACAAGTCTTTGCACTCATTTGCCTCATCCTCAGACACTGATTATGCGAGTGAGTAGTTGTACCATTTGCACTAAGATCGCACCCACTTTTTGTATTCTAGGTCGTATGCAGTCGTCCGACCAAGTAGATGGGAACAGTGGTAGTTTCCCAAGTAATTTTGTTTTTTAAGTAGGGTAGATCACTGTTGTCCAACCAAAACTAAGTTTGCTGAAACGCCAGTTTGGAAAATCGACCAAACCAAAAGAAGCAATTGTGAACTACCCTGCTTTTAAGTATAAGCGTGTTAACCTCTAGTAATATAACTGCAGATCGAGGTCACCAGCAGCAACAGCCAGTCTATTACAACACTCAGCAGCAGCAATATAGGTAAAAAATCACCAAAATGCATATGAAATGGTCAAAACGACTGGGAAACCAAATTTATAAAAAAAAGCTCAAAAATCGACTCTTGTTTTGGGAAACCAAGGCAAACCAAGTCAGGAGGGTACAATATCCCTGTCTAGTGTATTTTCAGGTGGCAGGGTTTAACAGACATTTAATTGCACTTCTGGTATGTATTTATTTAGTAGAGCAGTGGCAGCCTACCAGCAGCAGCAACAACCTTCCTACTACCAACCCACTTCCAGTGCTCTGAATACTGAGTCCGGTATAGCCAATGGCTTTGAAAGGTTCTTTAGTGGTTTGCCGCCTATTCGTTAAGTGATCCCAGTTAGATGACGGAAGTGTTGGGGCAGTTATAAATACGAAAGACCTATGTGCAGAAATTAAATGTATTTTTAAAGGCTGTATATGAAATATTAGGTCAAATTATGTGTTTTTTGTGTATTTCTTTTGCTAGATTTTTTTAAACTTGATTATCTAAGCTCTTTTAAATAATCATTTACAATTTTTTTTCATCGTGTATCTTTAAATCTTTTCTTTTCAATGAGGTATCAACTGACCGGATGTTGTTGGAAAAAGTCGGAGACAAGTCTTTGAAAGCAAATGCCTAAAGCTTCATTTAAAGTAATTTTTCACCATTTTTTTTTATTTTATTAATTGTCTTTATTAATTGTTGTGATCATAAATGAAGCGCAAAACTGAAGACGAAACAAGTTGGTGGTTCTATTAGGAAAAGACAGCTTATACTATGTTTAGTAGTTCATGGCTAACCTACGTTGGCCTACCCTAGCCTTAGGCTTAGTTGTATGCTTGAGGTCTGAAAATACCATTCACAAGGTTGTCTATCTTGGTTTCCCAAGGCAAGCTATGGATACTTCCGACTTTCTAAAAATCCACTTTCTTTGACGAGAAAATGTGGGAAATATTTTTCAAAATCCTTTTTAGCGCATTAGAATTGCTTAGGAAGGACTAAAAACAGGGGGATTAAAGCAAAAAACGCAGCCACTTGTCGTATAAGGCCAAAATTTATTTAACCAATTGATAATAAAGTAAAACAAGATTGTTCTCCTTCCTTTTTTGATTAGCACAATGAACTAATAACTGATAAAAAAATCCATTCTTGACGCACACCGGCTCTCTCAGCCTATTCTTCCAGCAAGTGAAATATTTTGTGTGTCATATTACTTTTGTGCAATACAATTCAGCCAAAAGCTTTGACTAATGAATAAAACAACTTGGTATCTGCTGGATGCCCTTTTCTTATTTGTTATGTGTGGTGGAGTAGCTTTTTTGTCGCTATACTATTCCAGTTCCACGGAATGTAGAAAGCGCTTTTATACTGCTAGTGAACTAAATGATCGTGCTCTTGACAGTTTTGTTTGTGTTTGTTCTGGTCACATTTGTGACCAACCGAAACCCTTGGGCGATCTAGCCCAAGGAACTACTATTGTGGTGTACCAATCTACTCGGGCTGAAGACAGGCTAAAACAAAAAATTATTGAGTTCCAGTCCGGTGGAAGCAACTGGGGTAAATTTTTTTGCTCAAAGTAAAAATATTTGCCTTATTCTAAATGGTAAGTATTTAATATTTAATAACGAATTCAGGCGATCCATCCACTCCTTCCTTAACCATTACTGTAGACAACTCCAAAAAATTCCAAAAAATTTTTGGTTTTGGAGGAGCTTTTACAGATGCAGCTGGTATTAATATAAATTCCTTGAGTGAGACCACGCAAAAGACTCTGATGGAGGCATATTTTGGAGACCAAGGTCTTATACTTGGTTGGAATGCTTTAAAAAAAAGTAAAGTTCAGGTCTAAACTACACTATTGGTCGAGTACCTATTGCTAGTTGTGATTTCTCCACCAGAGTCTACTCCTATTTGGACAAAGAAGGAGATTTTAATTTGAGCACCTTTGCATTAGCTCCTGAAGATTTTCGTTATAAAGTCAGACTTGAGATTTTTAAGCCAGCTTTTTACACTCACTTTCAGATCCCTTACATCTTAAGCGCCTCTAAACTGAGCAAGGGAAGACTCAAGCTGTTTGCCAGTCCGTGGTCAGCACCCGCTTGGATGAAAACCAACAATCAAATGAAGGGCGGAGGAACACTTAAAGGCGAATTAAATGGAAAATATTATCAGACTTATGCCAAATATTTTGTCAGGTAGGAAAAAATTTGGCTCTACAAGAGACTAACTAACCAATTTATTTCAAAATTGTGGGTTTAAGGTTTTTTTTTGTCATAGTCTAGTAAGAAAAACATGGTAAAAGGGCGAAAAAATTGCACAAATGGGTTGCAGAAAAAACTGCCTTAACCGCAAAGGATAGGCCCAATTGGTACACGTATTTAGTGGTAGTTACATTTTGGGGGGAGGGTATAAATTTTTTTTTGGGGAGGGGGGATTACAATACAGTAAAGCCGAAATCTTCTCTAACTAGAAGTTTGCCCTGTTGTAGAGTCAAAAAATTGCGCTTTTACTAATACAGTCAACCTTCGTTAATCCGACACCCTCGGTAATTCGACACTCGAAGTCTGGTTCCTTGGAGTTCCGAGTTATCGAGGGTTGACTGTAATTTAGTTTAATTTAGATTTTTCGAGGAGTATTTTAAGCAAGGAATACTATTTTGGGGCTTGACCATTCAAAATGAACCAAGTGTGGCGTTGAATCCTTTGATGAGATATCAGTCGATGAATTTTACTCATCATGCGGAGAGGTTTTTTATCCTTTTTTTTTCAAAAATAAAAGTTAAAATTTTAAAGATCCTTTGCCAAAAATGTGTTGAGACCAGCCTTGTCACAGTCCGATCCATCTGCCAATTTAAAAATAATGGCTCTTGATGACAACAGAAATCTTGTGTTAGAGTGGGCTGAAGAAGTAATTTTTTTTATAAAACCATGTGAACAGGGACCACTAAAGGCTTAGGGTAGGTTTTCTCTTAGACTTAGGCATAAGCTTAAGCCCAAGGGAAAACTTACCCTAAGCTTTTAGCGGTCCCGCGGGAATTTAAATTTCGAAAGTGCTGTGACAAGCAAATTTCCTGCCCCTTCAACTTTAGATTTATTCAAACGCTAGTAAAGAGGAGTTGGCAGCAATTGATGGTTTGGCCATTCACTGGTACCAACGTGGATTTTTTGAAAATGTTTCTCTGGCTTATGAGATACAGCAAGATAAATTTATTTTATCCACAGAGGTGTGATTTGCACACTTTTTTTTTCGGTTATACAACAGTTTCCGACCCTAAGAGTAAGGTTTAGGCTTGCTCAGGTTGGCTTCCAGATCAGCATGTTCCATTGCCAGGAGACTGGCAACGAGGGGAAGATTATGGTCATGACATTTTAAATGGATTGAGAAACTGGGTTATTGGCTGGACTGACTGGAATTTGGTGTTGGATCAAAAAGGAGGTCCTAATTGGGTAAGCTCCATAGAGTTATATCCATAGATTAGGGGTATATTTGTGGAAATAGGGTATTTGGTCTGTAGGTAATGAATAGTGTGGATGCAGCCATACTGGTCAACAAAGAAGCTGATGAGTTCTACAAGCAGCCAATGTACTACTTTTTGGGCCACTTTAGGTATTGCTAAGATACAAATTTTGAAAGCCGACAAATAAGTTGTTTTAGCAAATTTATTCCTCGTGACTCAGTGCGAATCTCTTCTGAAACCAAGGAATTCAATTTGGTAGGAAACTGGGGCAATCAAAGTTCTGTAGAACACGTCGCTTTTTGGACACCAGATGGTCACACTGTTCTCGTAGTCATGAACACCGACCAAAAGAGCTCTTTCAGGCTGTCCATAGAGGATGTGAATTTTGAAGGGAAACTGGGCCAATTAGTCTTGCCACCTAATTCTATAATCACTTTAATATGGAAAGAATAAAATAAAAGTACTTTTTATGGTAATAAGCTTTTCACTCATAGTAACACCTTATGTTGTCTAAAAATTATGACCTTGTACAGCCCAGAGATCAAGGAATAGACTATGAATATGTAATCACTCACTAGCTTTTTGTTTGATTTCCGTATACGGAGACAAATGTTACGTCAAGTGAAAGTTTAAAGCCGAGTATTAGCCAAAAGATTTTTCTATTTGCGTTGGTTCTACGCAATTCACTTAAAATATTCATCATGAATGGCTCTAAACCAAAGAGCTACAGCTTTCGCTCCTGGATCTGGCTCTCCTTGTTGTTCTTTGGAGGTGTAACTAGCTCTGCCTGATTTTGCCTCCATCTTTTTCGTGTCTGCTGCTGCTTCTTCCACCCTCTAAACCTTTTACTTAGGCTTAATAGCAAAAAAAGCTAAGGGCAACCTGCACTATCTGTTGCCAGTCTTCAGATGGCTCCTCCACTGCTGCATACAATGGATCTATCTTAACAATTTAAAATAACCTTTTTATACCGAGTGAGGCAAAAGTTTGCGACCATCTAATTTCTAATTATGATGTGTGCCCTACCAAACACTCCGTTTGATAGAGCATATATCATAATTAGAAATCAGATTGTAAAAATGGTCGGAAAATTTTGCCTCACCTGATATTTGGCTACTGAGAAAATATTGACGTTTCTGAACTTTTTAAATGGAGATCCAGGAGATTGCCCCATAGATTTAAGGTTTGTAATTGAGACAAGTTAAAAAACAATAAGATATTAATTCACCATTGTTCTGTGACCAGGTTCGGCATGTCCATAGTAAACTATAGCATCTAGGCCCAATTGCAGTGCTCTTTTAACATCTTCTGAGTGAGAAGATTCTTCAAAGGCTTTAGATGCAGCTCCAAAAAGAAGGGCATATAACTAAAAAAATTAAGGAAATAGCCAAATAAGTAGGGTGAACCAACAGCTCCAGACGTGCCCCCAACAGCTTCCTCAAAAATATGGGACAATTGGAGGAAAAGAAGTTTGGGATGCGCACATTCAAGTTTCTGGTCTTTCATTGCTTTTCGAATGGCTAGAATTTTACTGTAGAAGAGTAGGAAGACTAAATGACTACCTTTTACAGCGGAATTCAAAGAGGTTCCACAATCTCCGTCCCCACAGCTTCCGTCTAGACGATTGAGCTCTTCCTCGTTCTGACTTATCACCTCACATACTTTTACAAGACAACGCTCTATTGTCTTGGCTGTGACTGGAAACAATGTTTTGTCATAAAGAATTGACACTTTATTAGCTGAGAAGCATGCGGGATTATAGATGAGACGAAGGATGATGCGATTCACCGATTCAAAGAGAATCTTAAAAACTGAGACTGAATTACCTTCTTGTAGTTCTACTCCTCCATTTCCAGTTTTACCGTCCTTTTCCTTCTTTAAAACTTCAGGTAGTTGGATTTGGTGAGCAAAAGGAGAAGTTATTTTCCAATTGTTTGAAATAGCAGAGTTTGTGTCTAGATAAATCAGCTAGTTAAAAAAAAAATAGAAAAAATATATAATCCAACCCAAGCAATTCAGCCAAGTGTCATCCACGAGCTTTAGGATAGTAACACTGAGGCCATGCCCATCTAAGGAGGTCATTAGTGTTCCCACAATCAGTCGTTCCACTTTGTAACAATGTTTTACTTAAAAGCTTGAAATAAATAGATGAAAACCCCAATTTTCAATGCATTGGGTTCAGTCATAAAGAATACCGTCTCAAGTAAAACAGTAAAATGACTTGCCCATCCATTGCATCACTTCGGCCTGCACAATCGCCAACTCAATCTGACTCACACTTCCCAAATTGTTGAGCAAGATTACTATTTTTTGTTCTATAAGAAAGAGTATTTTGCAATGGCAATCAAATTTCCTGCTACCTTTGGTTAACTGCAAACGAGTGCTGCTAACCAGCTTAGTAAGCATGGCGTCCACTATTTGACTGGCTGTTTGTATGTGACACCTTTGTAAGCCAGTTTCGCCATGTATGCCAAGCCCAAACTCCATTTGATCTGCAGCCAATTGGAACATAGCCGATTTTCCGGGTAGAGCACAAGGATGGAGACTGACTCCAAATGTTCCTGAAATTTTTTTTTATTGGTTGATGCAGCATATCATGATGGATATTTAACTCCAGAAATTTAACATGAATCGGGTTATTTAAATTTACAATTTTCCATATGTTTGGTGTCACATATATCAATAAAATTATTATAGAGGATGGTGCATCAAGACAAATTTAGGGTCTAAACTGCTTGCAAAAGACTTGCCTAGATTAGCAATCACTTTGTTGGCACAATTCAATGCCTGTTCATAGTCTATACCCCGCTGGTCTACCATAACTCCCTGCAATGCATGTAATTCATCTGCATCAAACTACAATATTTCACTACCAGAATATGGAGTAGAAGAGCAGCCCCAGCGAGTCCCCTCCTGCCCACCACTTCATTTTTGTCTTCCAAAGCCACATCATCATCCACGTAGACCAAGTGGACCTTTGCTTGAGTGTTGGCAGCCTTTAGTCTCTCTACAGCCATGCCGAAGTGGAGTCTGTCACCGGTGTAGTTGATCACAACCAGGAGAGTACCGTTGGCACTGTTCACAGCACTGACTGCATCACTCACATGGCTGGAGGGTGGTGAAGCAAATATATCTCCGCATACGGCTCCTGTCAACCCATTCTTGCCGACGAAGCCGCCGGCAAAAGGCTCATGACCACTACCTCCTCCACAAACCAGTGTCACTTTTTTGGCTTTTAGTTGTTCGTAATCTTTGCGTAGAATGATCCTTGGGTTGTGCTGCAAATGGATTTACAGTCACTTCTTGCGATAGTGCCGCCTGAGTCAAAGTTGCAACCAACTATATACTTAAATTTTGGCTATAACTCCACAAATCGTGACCAGCCTTAACCGCAAAGGAAAGGGCCAAAACTACCCGCGTTACCCTTTTTAGGGTATTAAAACAGCTTAGTGACGGATAAGACACCTTAAGACGGATAAGACACCTTAAAAAATAATAACCTACCGGATGGAAGCAAATAGACTGGTCAGAAGCCACCAATCCTTTGAGAGCATCAGACACTGTACTTTTAGGCTGGTTAATAAATTTTTTTCTGGCTTCCGTAGTCATTTTTACAATTAGCTTTTTTATTCTCAACAATATATGTGTTTGAGAAGGGGTGGTAAAGTGGAGTAACAATAATAAATAACAATAATAAATAATTGCAGACCAGTGTAATCTAATGCAGGAAAACACTTTTTTGTCTGATTGACTGATGATCAACATCAAAGATTACTAATCACTGTGCACTTTCAATACACAATTTATTGATTTTTTGCTATTACTGTGTTAACCCCCTCAAAATAAATGGGATAAGTAAAGGGATAATCCAGTTTGCTTTATTTTCTTAAGTTTTTTTCTATAGTGTAGTCCTGGATCTCCTCTTTCCAACGGCGTATTAACCGACTCGTTGTTGTTGGGAAAAGTTGTAGAAAAGGATGTTTGAATGCAAATCTCCCTGGCTTCATTCAAAGACCTTTCTTTCCAACTTTATCCAAGTATATCAACTTAGTTGATACCTCATCGAAAGCGCAGAAGCAGAGCTATTTGATGAAAAAAAAGAATAAAAGACGTTATTGAAAAATGTGTAAGAAATGTTTATTGTGCAGCAAGTAAGCAATATTTTAATCAAAGAGGACTCTGGATGACAGTCTTGTGATGACTGAACTCATCAAAGCCCCACTTTCCCATGTATTTGCCGATGCCACTATTACCCACGCCACCAAAAGGAAGACCAGGTATTTGTACTTGCTTCATGGCATCGTTGATGCCCACAGCTCCACTGGAAGTCTGCTCCACCACTTTTTTGACGTTCTCCTGGTTATTGGAAAACAAATATATGGACAGTGGTTTCTCCCCATCCAAAATTTGCTCAATGGCATCCTCCAGTGTTTGGACCGTTAGGATGGGCAACACAGGTCCAAAAATCTATATGTAGGTAAAGTTTGAATTTGTAACCAATACCGGGTGTCCGAAATGTTCCCCACCTAAAGTAATGTCTGGATTATATTGCTATTTTGCAGCTGTTTGCGTGTGAGTCAAAGCTTGTTTAATTCACCAAAGAAAGCCACCCAAGAAAGCCAGGTCTGGATTGCAGAGAACTTTGCAAATTTCAACAACACTGGGAGGAAGGTGAAAAGAAGCCGAATAAGTGGGCTCCAAACTCTTGCGACTGGAATTTTCTGGACTATTTCGCGTGGCCTCATATCGAGTCGAAGGTCTGCTCCAAGCTTCACAATTGGATCGCTGCTCTTTGGTGGTCCAAGAATGGGATGGCATATCCCAGGAAATGATTCAGAATGCCATAGATAATTTTTCACAACGTTTTCGTAAATGTATTGTGGTCGATAGCGTCCTTTTTGAGTGATTGGAAGAAAAACTATATAAAGTAAAAATTAATTTAGGTCGTGAACTTTTCGGACACCCAGTATATACAAAAAAACCTCGCTTTTCATGGTGCAATCTTCCTTGTCTGCATCCAACAAAATTGGTGGAATGAATACATCGTCTCTGCAAATGGTTTTGATAGAATGTTAACTTGCTTGTTTCTGGTCGCTTTATGGCATATAAGCTCACTTGTCCAATTCGCCTCCTTTGTAGAGCACCTTTGCAGAGCTATTCTCTATTAAAGATTTCAAGCGACTAAAATGAAAACCTTTTGAAACCATTCTTTATCAGAAATAGACCTACTCAAAGTGGGTTTTGTTGATAATTCTGCTGTAGTTGGGACTTTTTTTGACATCTTCTCCAAAGTTTTGCTTGATGCAATCCTTCAAGGCTTCCACCAGCTTGGGCTTGACGTCTGGGGTGGTCACCAAGTAGTCGTAGGCCATGCAGATCTGACCGCAGTTTAAAAACTTAATGTTTACCACTTTTTCTGCCACCCTCTTCACATCCACTCCAGTGTCCACTATGCCAGGACTAAATTCCCCATTAAGTGCGTCAATTACATCGAAAATCTTACAAAAAACATACCATTTACCACCCAACTCCAGAGTGACGGGAGTAATATGTTTGGCGGCAGCAGCCATCACTATTTTGCCCACCGTCTCAGAGCCAGTATAGCAGATATGATCAAAACGCTCCTTGAGAAGCTGTGTCGTCTCTGGCACGCTCCCTGGCACCACCGCCAAATAGTTCTACAAATTAGTGGATCGGCTTGATTCGATAACATAAAGTTTGTACTTAGATAGCCTAAACGTTTTGGGGAGGGGGTTGTAGGGTCATAAAATGGAGAGCTGACAGTATGGTCGATACTCCATACAGAAGACCCTCGATATATGACAAATGCTAGGGAGCTGCCCCAAGTTTGTCTTATTTGGAAGTGCCTCATATCCAGGGTCTATTATAGTACGGTATGGTCCAAATTTGTCGGAATACAGTAAACCCTCGATACAAAGACGGCATAGGGCCGATCACTGGGGGTTAAAATGTTGCCCCTAAGGGTCAATAGGTCCACCCTCATCATAGCATACGGTATCTCATCGACTTTTGAGTAAGCTTAAAATACATATCTCAACAATATTTTGTGTTAAAAGCTTTTCGATAACCTATTAAGAGGACAGCCAACCTTGTCAAAAGTAGAAGAGATTATTTTCTGCCATACAGATGTCGATTGAGGGCTGACCTCTGAGGGCTTAATGATGGCAGTGTTGCCTGCAGGTTTGTTCTATCAATTATGGAAGCAAGAGTGTGTGCCTACCCACCTGCAGCAAGGACAGATATTAAAGGCAGCAAACCGACAGCAAATGGGTAGTTCCAGGCAGTCACTACTAACACCACACCTTAAATTAGCTGGCTGGACACTGACAATCTGTATTTTTTAAATTTGGCCACTAGGCTCTCTCTGAGTGGATAGGAGGGCTTGGAGCTGAGATGACCTTGTGAGTCCAGCCTCCTTATTATGGGTAGTTTCTCTATTTATAAACAAATGTGGACAACTACCTTTAGGCTCCTTGACCACACATGGTTTGTCTGGACCCTCGCTATTTTTTATCTAAATTACTTGAATTCGTTTTGCACATGTTTCATAAGCTACTTGAATTGGCATGGACCATTCATCTATGTGCTCCAAGAAGTAGTCGATTTCTTTAATAGGTCCATAGACCTGAACCAAACATCTAAACAAGCCCATTAAATCAGGCTGTAAACCTCCATTTGTAGAGTTGCCTCTTTGGCACGTCGTAGATCCTGATACACAGCATCCACAATTTCGTTTTGGTGCTGCAGGAAAACACTCTTAAGTTTATTCAACTGCTCTTTGCGGAATTGCAGTGGGCGAGTAATCCCAGTGCGAAAGAATTTACGCTGATTGATCACCAACTTGAAAGGCAATTATTAAAAAGAAGGCTGATGAATTTGTTCTCCCAATCCTAAATACCGGTCCATTTTTTGGTTTGGTCACCCCTGTTCTTTTATCCTATTACAGTCAACCCTCGCTAATCCGCTATCAAAGGTTTCGACATTTTGCTTCGGTCCCAAAGGCAAACACCTTATCAAAGAATTTTTATTCACCTCTCAGGAGACACATGCATTTTTTAAGTTGTTTCTACATGTTTCAGCTTTAGCCGAGACTCAGCGAATATCCTTTTTTTTTTCTTTTAAGACTGCTGCCCTATCCTGAGCCTAAGTTTTTAGTGATTGTATGCCTAAGTGTAGTTCTTAAAAGGGAAGAAGTATCTTGGGAGACGAAGGCAAAATGTCGAAATTTTCGACAAACAAAAACCCATTTTCCATTACGAAAAAATAAAGAAAGAAAAGAAAATTTGTGTTTTTTCCCTTTTTAGCGGATAAGAAATGCGTATAAGACGATAAAATACTGGGACACACGCCGAAAATGGACCGTACTCAAAACAAACCTCGCTGTAGCTCATTTTAGAAGTGGAAGGATCTAAAAACAAGTTTGAAAAATAGTTTACTATCCTAATATAGTATTTGAACTGTGTCCGTCACGCTTTTTGAATTGGCGCCAAAACAAAGTTTTAGCTTTTGAAGACCGTTTTGTATGGGACATGGTTTTCCATCTCACAAAAGGCACAACTTTCAAGGGCTATCGAATGAGCATAAAATTCCCTGTAAGAAAATGAGCCTAAGTGGTCGAAGTGCTATCTATGTATAACTATCCCCATCTATCTCTATGTATAACTATCCCCATCTATCTCTATGTATAACTATCCCCATCTATCTCTATGTATAACTATCCCCATCTATCTCTATGTATAACTATCCCCATCTATCTCTATGTATAACTATCCCCATCTATCTCTATGTATAACTATCCCCATCTATCTCTATGTATAACTATCCCCATCTATCTCTATGTATAACTATCCCCATCTATTTCTATGCATAACTATCCCCATCTATCTCTATGTATAACTATCCCCATCTATTTCTATGTATAACTATCCCCATCTATCTCTATGTATAACTATTCCCATCTATCTCTATGT